>JACVVK020000186.1:882500-927500 GCA_018292915.2 Batillaria attramentaria | reverse complement strand
GGAGGGTGTTGTCGATGTCGCGTGGTCACGCACCGGACGAACCGACGGCGGAGTTTCGGACAGACTACTTGAACCGTCAGCAAAGACTTCCACTATCAGCGGTAAGCCTCCATGTTCAGTCAACAGTTTACAGTGTCAGTAAGTGAAAGAATGTGTGTGTGTGTGTGTGTGTGTGTGTGTGTGTGTGTGTGTGTGTGTGTGTGTGTGTGTGTGTGTGTGTGTGTGTGTGTGTGTGTGTGTGTGTGTGTGTGTGTGTGTGTGTGAGAGAGAGAGAGAGAGAGAGATGATGATGATGATGATGGTGATGATGAAACTTTATTTACCAACGGTAAAAGTTTTGACAGAAATTCGCCAGTTTGCAAACTTGCCGTTGCTAATACTACAGAGACTATCTACTAAGGAAAAAAAGGGAGCAAAATATAAAAAGGTATTATGCACTAAACTACAAAAAACAAAACCATAGAGAAAATCGTCCATCAGGTCAAAACGCATTCACACACACACGTACGACCTTTGTAAACACAAAGTCGGGGGAGGGCAGCGAATTCTGTTGGTCTCTTGCTGTTAAAGTTCCTCCTCAGAAACGTGCAAACTCCGTATCACTGTGAGAGAGAGAGAGAGAGAGAGAGAGAGAGAGAGAGAGAGAGAGAGAGAGAGAGAGAGAGAGAGAATGACAATCCATTATTTTCCAACGGTAGAAGATTTTGGCCAAAGGGCCAGTTTGCAACCTTGCCGTTGCTAGACTACAGGACAAGAGTAAAAGTAAGCTTAGGATTATACACATTACAGACACTTAAAACTGAAATACAAGAAGGCAGAGAATAAGCATGATAGCTAAAATAGATGGCAAAGATAACCAAGAAAACAGAAATGATTAACGTTAATGCAAACTAACATGATTATGTAAATATGTACATGTTGGGTGTTAATAAATGACTACTGTAATAATGATTAATGAAGACTGGTTTCTAAGTGCGAAAGAGAGAGAGAGAGAGAGAGAGAGAGAGAGAGAGAGAGAGAGAGAGAGAGAGAGAGAGAGAGAGAGAGAGAGAGAGAGAGAGAGAACAGTTGGAATAGTTTCATTGCTGCATGCTCGGTTTCACAAACACATTTTTACTCAGCTGATAGGGTTGTATTCAGTAACTAGCAGATGTACCCGGCTTTGAAGAAGTAACTCCATCGTTCAGTTTGGCGACTTCGGCATTGCATTTACTTCCCGTGGACTTGTAATCCGGTCGTGGGATGTCAAAAAGAGCTTTGAAAATAACTGGAAAATGTGGATAATAACACACACACACACACACACACACACACACACACACACACACACACACACACACACACACACACACACATGACGATTTGCGAGGATTTCTTTTCACAGTGCCCAGTGGAAGTGTGTGATTGGCCCGGCGCTGACGTCGTTCTGGGGCAGGTGTCCGGGGTTGACGTCACCCCGATGAACAGTGACGTCACTCCTAGCTACGCTGTGGTCGTCTTTCACCGAGGTGATAAGCAATGGACTGAACGGTGAGGCCTCCATCTGAGGGGACAGTCAACTACAACGCTGCCGTGTATACCGTGGCCAAAACACGTGGCTTGCGCGGCTTTAAGCCCTAAAACTCACTCACTCACTCACTCACTCACTCGCCAAAACACGTACACATCAAACAAAATGATGAGTGCATTCAGTTCAACTTCTACAGTTGTGGAGAACGCACGCTTTCCATCTGTGCCATTGTACACGCAAGAGAAACTCTTTGCCTAATGTGTTTAAGTCTCTATGTTCCTAATGAGTTCTGAGGGGAAAAATTAGTGTTAGTAAGTAAGTTAGTTAGTTAGTTAGTTAGTTAGTTAGTTAGTTAGGGCGGGGGAAAACCTGCCGCTTACAAAGCTCTGATTGCCAAATGAAGGGACGTTTCTTTTAGCCATTGCGACTATTTCCATGACTGGCGGATTCTAAAAGTGGAGAAATAGCATGGTTTTCTTTAGCTTTACGCTTCCACATCTGTACTGTAAGTCTATCGACAAAGTCCCTGAAATAGCCTCCAATCAGCGCTGTCTGGTTGGTCTTAGGTCCGCAACCAAAGAACGTCCTCTGCTCAGTGCGCGGCACTAAACGCTGGCTACGTAACACAGATGCAAATCTGGAGGAAAACGCTATATGTTCCTCTTACACATAACGTTGCAGATGACACCCTAGAAATGCTTTAAAATTCACAAAAAAAATTCACAAAAATCAGGCAGCCATAGACTCATGTGTAGAGTAAATTTAAACAAATTCCAATGTTCCGTTTTTTGGGTAATGTTGGCAGCGACCACATACCCCCTCATTCCAAGGTCGTCTGCTAGCTCCTGTGCCAGCCGCGCATGAATACAAATAGTCCACAAGCCAGCCTCATTTTCCCCTAATTTTACTATGGCATGAAACTTGTTTACAAAGCCAACAAAAAGCACCAGATTGCCATTTTTTACTCTGCTTTTTTTTCTACTATATTTAGCCGACTTGTACTACATGACCCGGAAGCTAATACTGGTGTGTAACCACAAACGTAGAACATGTACGCCAACCCGAGTCACCGCAATGGTTTTGAGATACTACACTGTGTCCCGTGTGATTGATTCTGCTGCACGGGTCAAGCGCACTCGATGAAAAGTTTTCTTCCACGGGTTGTAGTATGCCTGATAACCATAATATTCAGACTTTAATCTACAGTGGTCGACCAAGAGTTACCCCTGCCACCAAAATGACCTTACTACAGAAAATCTAACCTTCACATCAGCTCGATATCTGGAGTCAAAGTTATTCGAAAGCGGCTCTACAAATCCGTGAAAACCGTTCCCCCCCCCCCCCCCCCCCCCCCGCAACTATCACAGTCTCTGAAAATCCCTTTTGTGTTGTTTGCTTTCACACTAATCCTTTTTTTTTTTTTTTTTTGCAACATGGCCAAACGCAAACACCGACTTCAGAGACAAAATGGGCAGTTTTATTCACAAAGCGCCGAAATAAACATGAATATTGATATAATGTAAAATTGCCAAATCATAATCCTTGATAATGTTTATGTTACCTCCGTTACCAAGGCAGGTTAACAATGTCAACAAATTGTTTACCATGTATCTCTGTACATGGCTGTTTGTGTGCGAGCTGACCGCCTTTAAGCAGCACAATGGAGAACGGGGTGGGAGGCGGGTCAAATCAAGGATTTCCAAAAGTGACAGTTGCAACTGACGGGAACCAAGGAATGGTCTGGCATCGCTATTCTGCTAATTGCTACCCCCCCCCCCCCCTCCCCCCACCCCGGACTAAATTTGTCTGTTCCTGGTTGAAAAGTTCTCACTTTTACATCAGAAACATGACGTCACCTGCTACCAGACTGACGTAATAATGTAACATGAAATTGTTGCTTTTTAGCTTGTTGCCAAAAAAAAAATGTTTTTTTTTTTTTTTAACCACCCCTAAGCCTCAAAAAGAGTTGAAACGTCTCAGCAATATTACCTAACATTTTCTGGGACGGGATGTCTCGTGTAGGTGGTCCTCCCAGTAGATGTGTATGAATTTACATATATATACGTGGCCGATCACCACTGGTACAACATGTTCATCATTCTGCTTGTTTTCAAGATACAGCTGTGATAACACAATGAAAGAAATGAGACAGATATGAAACAGCACGACATCACGACTTCGTAATGTTAATGTGCAGAAACGGGTTTATGTGTTTGCCTGGTAAAAAATGCGTAATACTCATAAATTTCATGCAGGGCATTGTCTTTCGGGGAAAAGAAGACAGAAAGAATGGTAGCGGTGTGCGTGCGTGCGTGCGTGTGTGTGTGTGTGTGTGTGTGTGTGTGTGTGTGTGTGTGTGTGTGTGTGTGTGTGTGTGTGTGTGTGTGTGTGTGTGTGTGTGTGTGTGTGTGTGTGTGTGTGTGTGTGCTCTTGGCACTTGGAGAGCAGCGTTCTATAAAAAACTACGTATTATTTTTATTATTGAACAACAACAACAGTTACTGGTACTACTACTACTACTACTACTACTACTACTACTACTACTACCACTGCATATTTATTATTCTTGGTGTTATCACTGCTTGTTCAGAACGTTTGACGAACACAACGTGATGCCGGAGAGCGAACGTCACAACATTACACAGGACACCATCGTGGTAATACACCCTGACACTGGTGACGTTGTGGACAGTTTTGGAGCAGACACGTGAGTTGGCCCATATTGTGTGATTACTACTAGGCTTCACAGAAACCAGCTAGTCTAGTGTTTCGTATAGTACGTCACACGTAGTCCACTCACTCGGGAACGAAGCCGATGATAAATAATAATAATAATAATAAATGGTATTTCTGGGGCGCATTTCTTTAAATAAAACTCAATGCGCCTATCACTCACTCACACTCACGCACATTATACAACGATGAACAGACGTACACTGGTGAAACTGACTAGTTAAAATATCTGGTGTTAGTAGTTTGTGGCCTCACGCCGCACGAGCAACAAGGACCAGCACGCGGCCGAGGAAATTACTGATAGGCTTTGCGGAAGAGGAACGTTTTCAGACTGCTCTTGACTAAATCTTAGCTTGACGTCCATATGTCTCTACAGAAGCGGTAGGAAGATGGGTGGGTGGGTGTTTGGGGGTTTAATGCCCTTTTCCACCACATACGGGTGATGTCAAAGACGGGGCAACGACGAAAAAACCATCACAAATATTTGGCCCCAGCCGGGATACGAACTCACGACCCGAGCATTGGAAGGCGATAGGAACATAGAAATTTATGGCTACACACAACGGTATCCTTTGTATTATGGGGTCAAAGCACCAAACGCTTACAATTACAAACAGCTCGCCAGCACAGTTCTCCCTCGCCCAAAAATCCTGTTCTTGGATCTGCGGCTAAAGGCACGACCTCGACTTTTAGCCACGTGACTGGGGTTAGTAGTCCACAGGCTTGCGCGGCGTTAAGCCCTAACTAACTAACTAACTAGTAGTCCACAGGCCCTTCGCCACGTCCTCTGATTCGCCATGGCAACCCATCTGATTTCTTTCTGTCGTGCAATATGGCACAGCACGGTATGTCCACGACGTCATTTGATGGGAAAAGGGGTGTTTTCCTGATGAAAGACATTGACGTAATGGTCTGTTTGTTCGTTCTTAAAAATGGCGGCATGGATTTACAGTGTTTTGCCATTTAACGGCAGCTGTCTCAAGCAAATCTAAGGTTCCCTGCCATTGATACAGATAGAAAGAAGAGAGACTGGACGTTCTGGCAGGGAACTTGGCTTCACACATGCAAGCCAATGTTTTAGAACAGGTACGCTTATGCGTGCGTTTGTACGCTTAGTACAGCTCTGACTGCAATACATTAGCTTGTAGTTTGTGTGTAATAGTATCTTCCCCTCTTGACTTGTAGGTTTTATATGCCACACGGTGTGACAGTGGACCAAGGCTGGAATCTATGGTTGACAGATATTGGAACACATCAGGTAGGAAAGTTTAGGGAGATAAGGCGAGCCTACAACACACACACACACACACACACACACACACACACACACACACACACACACACACACACACACACACACACACACACGCACGCACGCACGCACGCACGCACGCACGCACACACACACACACACACACACACACACAAGACACCCCTCCGCCCCTCCCCCCACCATTGTGCAACCACAGAATTTTGCTTGAATCTGTAAGTGACGAAAATGAGTCAATATTTTTGTGCTTTTGCAAAGGAATAGGTGAATATCAAATATGTACGACCTATGCAAATAAATCCTTCCTCTACCTCACCACCATGTACTTCCCTTTAATGAATTAATTTAGGATTATACCTTTTACACTAAAGTTCACTAAAGGAACTCCATAATTTCATTTGCAACCATTCTTTCTGTCTTCCTTTTCCCCGAAAGACAATGCCGTGCATGAAATTCATTCACTCACACTGCATGGCAGGTAATGAGAATTCCCCAAAAGGACACAACACCGGACCTCATTCTGGGAGAAAAGTTCGTTCCAGGAAATGACGACACACACTTCTGCCAGCCGACAGATGTCGCTGTTGCCAGCAATGGCGACTTCTTTGTGTCTGATGGGTAAGGCTGCTAATTTACCCGCGAGACGTAAGTCGTAATTACTGTGAGTTTTCATCGACCGGTAAACGAATAATTAATATACACGACAAAACTCCAATGACGAAGCCCTTTTAGCATTGCGGTGCCTGTCTCGCCTTCGTGTACACGCGCACGCACAAATATCAAGTGTGCACGCTAAAAATCCCACGTTCATCTTTCGAAGAAGAGTAGGCTGTGGCCGGTGGCGTGGTAAAACAGAAATACTGTCGCACGCACCAGAGTGAATAGCAGGGTGGAGGTTTGCACATAAAGTAGCGCCTAGCGGCAGCAGGCTTTCCCTGCTTCGTCCTCCAGCCTTGCGGCGCCTAGAGCGCCTAGAGATGGATACGTGCGCCGAGGAGAAGTCTACCATACCATACCATACCATACCATACCATACCATACCATACCATACCATTGTGAGTCGTTTCAAAGATGATGGTACTCCCATGTTAGGCTCGTAGGTCGTTCTGGGCTACCTTGGTGATGTCTAGCATCGCCACTAAGACACATACACCAAATACAAGCACAGACAGGCTTACGTTTATGATTACTGGAACACGAATGGACCTAGACTCCAGAGTGCAGTCCCCTTTCACCGAGCAGCCGACAGCACATTCTCATGTGATTGTCTCCCCTGACTGATTCACCGAGCAGCCAACCTGGGAAACATGGTGGACGTCGTTTATGGACGGCTGATTTTTTCCCTTGTTTTCACGGCCATTAAACGTCAGTATGTTGTATTCAGAGCTCTGTTAATCTCTTGGGGGGAGGGGAGGGGAGGGAAGGGGGGGGGGTATGTTTCAAGATACAATGTGTAATAACACTGAAAAACTGGAAAGTACCGGCCCCCGTAGTGTAGTGGTTAGCACTTCGGATCATGGACCGGGAGACCCGGGTTCGAATCCCAGCCGAGACAAGCGGGATTTTTCCTACCTAGGTCGGCTCCTACCCAGAGCGGGTGTGCTATGGGCCCAATGGGGAGGCTGTTGCCACACAGCCGAGTTTCACCCACTTCACGGGTGCGACTTTGGTGGTGCTTCCCTTAGTAGGACACGTCGTATGATGTGGATGATTACACGGCCGGCACCGCAGGTGCCGTAGTTCCCGGGCCTGGTTAATGCCGGGATATTTATGACAGGAAGCGTGGAATGCGGCCCTGTCCCGCAGTCCCAAACCACATGGACCTCCATAGCATCATCTTACTATCATCCTCATCTCCATCATCATGCATAATAAAAATTGTCCCAGCTTCAGAGTCCTCCGCGGGTTCCACCCATGACCTGGGAGGAACACCACAGGAGCTGGCAAAGAGTTGGGGCAGCAAAAGAAACAAAACAACAAAAACTGGAAAGTTCATTGAATACCTTCCAGAACCGATAACTTGACAACTAAACCTGATTCATGTGATATTTTAAACTTGAATGGCAAACTATGAATGGCAACTGTGTGATTGTCGCAGATACTGTAACAGTCGTGTGCTGAAGTTTTCCAAGGAAGGGAAAGTGATCGGACACTTCGGCAAAGACACAGCTGGTGAAGGTAAAGAATCCTTTGGAATAATAATAAAAAATCTCTTGTTCTCAAATGTGTGTGTGTGTTTGTGTGTGTGTGTGTTTGTGTGTGTGTGTGTGTGTGTGTGTGTGTGTGTGTGTGTGTGTGTAATTGTAGAGCGCTCTGAGCCAGCATCTGCTGGGATACTGCGCTATATGAAAGCAATTTATTATTATTATTATTATTATTATTATTAAGTGCAGGGAATCTACTGCTTCCACATGTGCTTGTGTTCTCTGTAAACCGGCCGACTTGTGAGGCTCGGGGAAAAAATCATAATAAACTGAAATAACAAAACAGGATACAGACTTGAAATTTTCAGGGTTGTTTACTAGCATATTTTATGCAGCTGTTGCTAAAATTTCAAACTCAAATATCTTTGTTGTTAGTCATGTTGTACGAAAAAAAAAAATATCACAATCCGCATGTGCGGCTGTTCGTCTGAAACCAATGTGCGCGGTAGGGCCGCATATGCGGCCGTTCGTCCCCAAAGAGTTAACCAGCTGTCGAAATACAACAGGGATGCAATAACAAAACACATAAAGAAGAGCATCGTCATAATGTACATATAATGTGCTTTAAATCTGCCGTCCAGTAATCTTATTTATTTGCTCTGGGCGTGACTGAACTCCGCTATCTGCGCGCAGATGCTGCTCCAGACTCTCCCTACGTGCTGAACGTGCCTCATAGTTTGGCGCTGGTGGAGCAGCTGGACCTTATCTGTGTGGCCGATCGGGAGAATGGGAGGTGACTGCCCCTGTGTGTGTGTGTGTGTGTGTGTGTGTGCGCGCTTGCGGTTGCCTGCGTGTGTGTTCATTTTGATGCTGGATTTTTTGTCTTTTTTTTTGTGGCTATGTCACAATGGTGTGTCTTAATGAATGTCCCTTTGGGATTAATATAGTATCTTGAATTTTGAATCTTGGATGTTGGATGTTGAATGTTGACAGGGTGCTGTGCTACAATGCCGGCCTGAAGGAAGCGGACACATTTGGTGGATTTAATCGCACCCTGGTTCCTGCCCATGAAGTTGGCAGACCCACCGCAGTCGCCTACAATCCAAAAGGTACAGCAGTTTTCTTGAGCTTGCTTTGTTTAGCATATTCTGCAGTGATGTTCCGTACACTCTTCCCTTCGCTGCAAAGCCGGGGCGTTGGACTTTCAATGCTCGGATCGTGAGTTCGATTCCCTGGTTGTGAGCCTGTATGCGAAAATCAGACAAGGTTCCTGGTTCCTTGACGGCTTTTACTGCAGCAAACACAAGTATAACCAAAGTGCCAACGCTCCCACTGAGCTAAATTTAAATCCATACGGACAATTAAAAAAAAAAAATTCTGTATTTATTTATTTAATTTTTTGTGTGTGCACAACCCCAGACTTACTTGGAGTGAATTGACAGCAGCCTCGTGGATACGGTTTGAGTTCAGGCAGTCTTTAATTCAGTGGTCTCGCTTTGGTCATTGCAGAAGACGTGATGTACGTGGCGGCGGCGTTGTCGCAGCAGCGTGTGTGGAGCCAGAGCCGCCCCAGCTACAACCCGCCACGCGCCTTCATCTACGACATGGAGGGCAACTGCCTAGGGGGATGGGGCTACAATCTACCGGTACCACAGAGAGAGAGAGAGATCATTTCTGATTCTTTGTCAGCTCCCGACGACCTACATAATTATACTGCCCTACCCCCGGAAAAAAAACCTCACAACAGTTTTGTTTTCATTACCACTCTGATCATTGCCCTTACAAGTCAGGGCAGGGGGAGGGGATGGGGGGGGGGGGGGGGGGGGCATGACTAAGACGTGCTGAGGTAGTGATTTGTTTACGTGACCCTCTTCCATGACAGACAGTTCCACTGCACCACGGAGCTGTTCCCAGAAGTTGCACCGCGGAACTGTTCCCAGCAGTCCCATTGCACCACTGAACTGTTCCAAGCAGCTCAATTGCGCCAAGGAACTGTTCTCAGTAGTCCCGTTGCACCACGTGACTGTTCCCAGCAGTTCCATATTGCACAACGGTACCGTTCCCAGCAGTTCCATTGCACCAAGGAACTGTTCCTCGCAGTTCTATTGCACCCAGGAACTGTTCTCAGCAGTCCCCTCGCACCACATGACTGCTCCCAGCAGTTCCACTGCACCAAGGAACTGTTTCCTTGGACTGTATAACTGGATCTGGATCTGGATCTGGAACAGGCCCATCACAGTTAAGGACACATCAAATCAGAGACTCCCGAGTCTGACTGGAATGAATCGGGTTCCGCTGGACTGTTCGCCCGTTTTCTCAGGATAGCTGTCCCTTTCTTCCTGTAGCCTATCCGTTCATTAGGGTCGTCTCCGATTACTCTTGTGACGCATGCGTACCTACTTAATTAACTCTTCCATGACGGCTGAAGTTCATTGGTTGTAGGAGAAAGCGATTCAAGAGACAACCAGCTGATGGGCAAATGCCATTTATTCAAATGACGATTGTTATGCATATAAGTAATTATATAGCAAATACTGGATACAGTCAGGAATTGAAAGCAAATAGAAAGTTTTTCCCCCCACAATTAAAAGCGGCCACAACTTAGCCGGCCAATTTCATCTTCCTAATTCGGCCATATGCCAACTTTATCTATTTTCAGAACGAGGCCAAGCATCGATCAAGTATCCCACACGACATTGCAGCATCCCCAACCGGACGTGACGTATACATAGCGGATCTTCTGCAGCAGGCTGTTCTCAAGTTCACGCAGGCGACTGCGGACAGGAAGTAATATGGCTGAACTTCCGCTGACAGCTTGCATATGACCCAAAACGGTCATCGGGTTACACTTCCGCTGAAGATTTGTGTGCAGAATATATATATACATAAAACAATGGCAATCTGGGGCTTTTTGTTCACTTTGTAAATAACTTTCATGAAGGGTAATACTGAAAACAGTGAAAAATGAGCCTGGCATGTGGACTATTTGTATTCATGCGCGACTGACACAAGAGCTAGCAGACGATATAGGTGCTCTTGGGCTGCAATATTTCTGTCTCCCGGTCCATGGTCCGAAGTGCTAACCACTACACTACGGGGGCCGGTCTCTAGGGGTAAACCTAGCCCGCCGAGCCGCGCAAATCGCGCTCCTTATAATTACACCCTCACTTTGGTTCTGGGGTGGATCAAGATAGAGGTCACATGACTGGAATTGGATCTGTTTGTATAACCTGTCCACCACAGTCAAGGATGTATCAAGTGTGGCCAACAGGGCAGCCCGACAAGATTAGTGTTCAGCTGGACTCTTCACTTAGGGTAGGCTACCGTATAGAACCCTATACTGTTAAGTACGTGTATCATTGACTGAAACTGAATTGATTTAAACTGAAGTGAACTGAACTGAACTGATTTTTTTTTATAACATTAATGACAATAAAATCAAATGTGAACATGACCAGACAGACCGCTAAGTCTTCGCCGGATGTAACAGTTCCCATTTAGTCCGCTCTAGAACCGTTAACGTACTGCCTCCACCCGTTCCTCAGCTGCCGCGACAGATCCACGACCAGCTGCTGGTAGTCCGGGTGTTCGGCCACGTTGTTGTCCTCCTCGGGGTCGGACGTGTGCACGTACAGCTCGCGCGCGTACAAGACGTCCCAGTCGTGCTGGTAGCTGGTGAAGTTAAAGCTGATCCACTCAGTGTAGCGGTACAGGTCCGTGCGCATGGTGTAGCCCATAATGTGATGTCTGGTCATGTTACGGTTGGCCGGGTCTGTGTATGTGCGCCTGTACTGACTGAACGCCGCCTGTTTCCAGGTCAGGGGCGTGGTCGGGTCGATCACGTGCTTGAGGACGGGGACCAGGCTGGCGCCCTCCGAGCAGAAGTCGACCTAGAAACGAGAAGGGGGCAAGCTGTTGTCCCGCATTTTGTGGTACACAATGTGTGTGTGTGTGTGTGTGTGTGTGTGTGTGTGTGTTGGGAGGGTGGGAACACTATATATTTCAGTCTAGAGGAATCGAAATTCCTCAGCAGAGAAACATATGACGTCATACCATGAATGGTTTCTCGGGGCAGGTGTCGGGCACTGGAAGCTTGGCCAGCTCGGTCAGGGTCGGGTAGATGTCCACCGCCTCCACCAACGCGTCAGTTGACCGGCCTGTGACGTTGGCACCGGGCTGGGATTGTAGGGGATCGATGTAAGGGAAGTTGTGTCCCCGCTGGCTCAGCTGACGCGTCATGCCGGGCACGGAGAGAAGGAAGGGGATTCTGACCGAACGCTCGAAGTTGCTCTGTTTGCACCACTGGCCGTGGTCAGCGAGAGACCAGCCTGTCAGACAAACCAACAGACTGCAGGGCCCACGACTATATTCTGGGCCAACATACTCCACAAGTTGGGCTGCTTACGATGACAACAGTATGATGCTATTTAGACGTGTGCAAAATATGAGTCAAGTCTGCGCTGTCGTTGCTAAGATATGAGCCAAAACATTCGTCCGCCACCAGGTCGACTCAAAAGCAAGTGACAACCCATGGCCATCTGAGTGTGTTACGTGTGGAGATATATGTTGAAGAGCCCGTCGAATTACCGCGTATTACGATGACACACAGGCGAACAACTCCTCACGTAGCGAGTTCTTATAGACTGCGCGTTGCCTCTTTCACTCACAGAATACACGTGAGCGCGTAGAAAAGTTACAACCGAGTGGAGTTTATTACAGCACTTCTCTGGTGTTACACAGCACTTTCAAGCTTCGCAAGTACAGCTGTTATCCTTTAGCATACAAACAAAACACAAACAAAAGACACAGCCACGCTCGTAACAAGAGTGCGCCTCAGGGAAGCCGAGGTAAGGGCCAGCATAGTCTGATTCATTTGACTCAGGAGGCCTGAGTCAGATTTCTACATTCACAAAGACTGTTTGGAGCATTGTGAGCGGCAGGGATTTTGACCTTGTGTCGGTTGGGCGGCAAAACTGGGTTGGAATGAAAGGTGTGACAGTTATGAGATCCTGCCGTGATTGACACCGCAACCGTTAGAAGTCCCGAAAGAAGTCGCTGTATGTTTTCTGTGTCGCCCGTCAGGTCCGCCGAGACTGAAATTATAGGTGTGGGGAAATACGGAACAACGAAAGGGGACTGTACTCTGGAGTTTCTATACTTTTCCCGTGTGCAACACTGATGGCGGCTGGTACAACTGTTCACCGCAAGATTGTAAATCAACGCTTGAAGCACCCATCTACTCGCGCGCAGACACCTTTTCAACAGTAAGATGTATTCCTTTTCAGGTTCTTAGTTGCTCCCTGCTGTACCCACTTGGATGAACCTCGGACATCAGATTTCCAGCCGTGTTTTCCCAAAAGTGTGCTGCAAACTCCAGTCTATAGAGTTTGTAGTATACAAACTAGGGTCAGCGGTACAAGTCGCATTATGTCGATGGCAAAATGACAAGTTTAAAGAGCTCTAAAAGAGACGCTTGGAAGACCACTGACTCAGTAGTGGTAGCATCTGTGTGACACACGTTTATCACACGGTGGGGCTTGTTCACCCTGCCAAATACCGATTTACTTAAAGAGAGTAAAACGGCACATTCGCGTATCTATCACGGCCCGCATGTAAAGTCGAGATTAGGGATTTTAGCCCCGGGTTAAGGTCTAACCTCGAACTAATTCTAGGGTTACAATTTCTGTTGTTATTGTTGTTGTTGTTGTTTTCACGAAGTGGGTCCATTCCACCATGGTGCCCGAGCCGTTATAGGATTTTTTCTTCCTATCTTCGCTTTCTTCTTTTATATTTAATTTTGTTTTAGGGTTTCTTTTGTCCTAGTCTGGGTTAGGCCCGTAGCCGTGGGTTAAATTAACCTCGAGTTTTACATCGGGCCCAGTTGGGTTTGCAAAATGGAAACAAGACTCGTCTGTAGGACGGGAAAACTCTTCGAACTAACAATCTCGTATAGGAGAGTACAGTTTAGTTAAAGTCAGTCCAAGAAGGCGTCTCTTCGCTCTAAAAGCCCACACGCGCTCAACGCCATCCCTCAGAAGTCTCTTCGAGGGGGTACAGACAATTGAAGTGATACTGGCTCGCGCTCCCGGGCACTCTCAAACACGTCTCGGATATTGCTTTGAGATTACATTCTTTTGATCTTTCACGCTGTCACTTACCGTGGTCACCAATGAAGGATATGATGGTGTTGTTGCCGAAACCGTACTGATCCAGCGCATGTAGAACGCGTCCTACGTTGGAGTCGGCATAGCTGGACGCTGCAGAATACGCCTGGCGGAGTTTCAGCTGCAACACGGAGAGAAGACCTTTTTTTCCAGTTTGCACAGATATAGTACCTGCAGATGTTTCCCTGGATTTTGGTGAACGTGTAATTTGAAAATAACACAGGGCGACAATGCACTGTACACTTCTCCTGCGCTATTCTCAAAATCTGCTCAAGCCGAAATTCTACGACTACGTCGTTGTGTCTGTCTGGATATTTTTGTGAAGCAGGGTCGTAGGACAGGGAGCTGTTGGAGGGCAGTGTACAGATGCAGACCCGCACAGCTTCGACTGTGACGTCACCAGAATCTAGTCCCAGCCGCAGTTGGGAAAATTGTCCAAAAAGCGCCAGTTATCTCCAGGGGCTCTTTTCCATGTATCCGGCAATAAAGATGAAATATGAAATCTGTTATAAACACGCTAGGGATGAGAAACGAAACCGACGATAATCAAACTAGGCTCATGTTTCCGCCAAAGCGGTTGTGATCCGTTGTTGCTCTGGAAGATCTAGAGGGCTGGTAAAACAGGGACTTGAGTACCCCCCCACCCCTCTCTCCCCGTATACCAAATTCTAGGAAGCACTTAGCAGAAACACGGCTAGAGGCTAGAGCAAAAAGATCGTGATCGTAAATGTGTGTGTGTGTGTGTGTGTGTGTGTGTGTGTGTGTGTGTGTGTGTGTGTGTGAGACAACTGAGACATGCAAACTTACAGCATAGCTGTCCGGAATAGGGCCGTAAGGATACTTGTAGCAGAGAGCCTTGATGTCACGGTGCCTCAAAAGCCTCGTGCAAGTGTACCAAGCAACTGGGGGCATGGCCGGCGGTTTTGTTCGTACCTTGGGTAGCTGGATATTTTCAAGTGGGTACAGAGCTGAGAAAAGGCAAGATGATTTTGTAAAAACTCATAAATAAGAATAGGGCAAACGTATTTTAAAGAAAGCAGCACACACGTCGCCACAAAATACATGTTGCAACCTCTCCAGAAATGGTACTTCAAGTTACAAGTTAGAAACGTTGCAAGCTTAAGGACACAAATTGTTTGGTTTGGGGTCATGTTTGGTGTTTATTTGAGGTACCCTGTTTGGTGAGTGTGCTAGTCTGTAGTGATTTTTGTTGTCATGAAAATGCGTGATTTTCGTGGTGATTTTTTTGTGTTATGTAAAACAGCATTACAGCTTTGTAAGCGGCAGGCTTTCTTCTCAGAACTCATCATGAACACGGAGAATTTAAAGACCTACCGCAGCTAGTTCAGTCTATACCTGTATATTCCTCAGGATAAATCCAGATCATGTGAGGTTTATAGAAGCCGACAGCCAGGAAAAAAGGCTGACTGGAGGCGTTTTGGGAATAGGCCCTCAGCCAGTCCACGGCAAAGTCGGCGACCTCTAGATCTGGCAGCGTCTTATGTCTCGTTTGGGACACGTTCACAGGGCATACGACGTAGCCATTCGGCTTACCGTCGGGACCACGGCATGCCTGTAAAAAATATAGATAAACTAGAGAGACAGAAGCCTCCATGGCGTCCTTGTGACACAGGTCAAGGTCATTCACAAGAGTATGTTTGTAAAGCTCTTCCATTATCATGTCAAGTAAAGTGTCTCTGGCGCTCTGAGTTCCTGGCAATATTACAATTCTCCCTGAAACAGTTTGTATGACCTTGAGCTTTGGTCAAGGTCATTCAAATGAGATGTCATCAATGTCTATCATTATGCCAAGTTTGACGCCTCTAGTATTTGTAGTTCCTCCGAAAACGGTAATGTTAAAGTTCACAACAGACATCTTTAATGACTTGACCTTCAGGTCTCATTGCTGTCTATCATCATGCCTCGTTTGGTGCCTCTACTGTTTGTTGTCGCGGAGAAAATTCCAAGGTTAAAGTTCCCCAAAACAGCTTGCATGGCCTTGACCTTGACTAAAAATCACTAAACACAGGTATGTCTGTAAAGGTGTTGCCAATGACAAAGTTTGATGCTTCTGATTCTTCTAGATTCTGAGAAAATGCAAATGTAAAATCTCCCAACAGACTGCTTTAATCACCTTGACCTTGAGTCAAGGTCATTTAAAATGGTATGTGTGCATAGGACGCCAGGTTTGGCGCCTCTGCTGTTTGTTGTTTCTGAGAAAATGCCTATATTAATGTTTCACAAAAATAGCTGGTATGGCCTTGACCTTCACACAAGGCCATTGACTACATGGATATCTGTAAAGTTCTTATCAATGTCTATCATCATGCATAGTTTAAAACCTCTGGTGTTTGTATATTCCGAGAAAATGCCAATGTAAAATTTTCAAACACAGAGCTTTAATGACCTTGACCTTGAGTCAAGGTAATTCAAAAAGATATGTTTTGAATGGTCTTATGGTTTTCTATCAGCATGCCAAGTTTGATGCCTCTGCCGTTTGTAGATTCTGAGAAAATGACAATGTTAAAGTGTTCTGGACACACACACACACACACACACACACACACACACACACACACACACACACACACACCACACACACAGACGACGGAGGAGAGTTATTGCATGGACTGCCATCGTCACACAAGGGAGCCCAAAACAAACTGGTGGGAAGCCACCCTGAGGGCCAGATGTCATGCACGCAGAAAAACGTAAACAGGCCAAATTCGCATGCTCATGATTCTTGTAAAATCACGTGTGCGTTACAAAACAACACCGCCTTCAAGTATAAACGCGCTTTCCCTATGCCCATGACTTTATGAAAACGTCTTTTTGTTTTGGAACACCTTGTGAGTGTGCCTGTATGATCGGAATACTCTATCTTAATGATTAACAGTGTTTTTATAATGCAAATAAAACACTTTGTGCGGGCGGTCAAAAATTCAATTTCTCCTACTGAGCGGTTGGCCATGTCGCAAGCCTCTTGCCCAGCCTTTGTGTCCCCTTTTGTTGGCTCGATGCAAGCCTTTGAGATGCTGTCACTGTGCAGGTGTGTAAGTTATGTAAAGCTAGACAAAAACAGTTCAGAACGATATGATCGGTGAACGAAAACATCCTAAAGGTTGGGCATTGTAAAGGAAACAACGCCGCTGAGGACGATAAACAAGCGCGACCCTGCAGGGTACACGGAGAGGGATGGGAGGAAAAATCTTTCTGAAATGTTTAATCAGTGTTCTCTCCTACATTTCATTTTGGTGTAACAAGGATGATATCAACCAACCAAACAAACATGCAGCCAAGCAGCCGACCAACAAGCCAATCTACCAGCCACCCAACCAACACGCTAGCCAACCAACCAACAACCAATCAATCAACCAACCAACCAACCACCCACCCCGACAGCCAGGCAACCTACCAGTTAACCCACTACCGGTACCTAACCAGTTAACCTACCAACCAACCAACCAGCTAACCTCCAACCGACCAAACAACCAATCAATCAACTAATTAACCAGCCAGCCATGGAACCAGACAATAACCAGTTAACCAACCAACCAACCAACCAACCAACCAACCAACCAACCAACCAACCAACCAACCAACCAACCAACCAGTTAACCGAATCACCAATCAGTTAACCTACCAGCCAACCAACCTACTAGCTAGCCAATCAATCAATCAATCAATCAATCAGCGAGCAAGCCAAAATAGCCAGCCCACCAACCGTCCACCGAACCAACCAATCAGCCAGCCAACCAACCAGTCAACCAACGGTGAACCACTAATGCATACTGAACAACTGTATGTGCGCCTACCTTACTCCAGTCCTGGCTCCATGGGTAGAAAGGCCTTCCTGTCCAGCTGAAGGGGTCCTCGACGACGACACGCGATTTACCTGAGGAAACAGATCCGAGACAGCTAAACCAACTGCTACGAGTAACCGGTATAATTATGTGTTTAGTCCACGGAGAGATGAAGAGTAACTGTTGTGCAGTCTCCACTACATGGACTTTGTCTTGTGTATACGTCGTCCATATCATTCCTATCATCATCATCATCATCATCATCATATAGTGTTTACACTACCAGAGCGTGTGCAAACACAGACTTGTACATGACATGCTGAAAAAACAAAACAACAACAACAACAACAACAACAACCCGCGGACTGACTGTCAAACATATTGCGACGGAAGTTGTTAGATCTTTAGGTGTGGCAGCAACGCAAGTACACGGAACAGAATAAATGATTAGCTCGAGTGGGTTGATTACCTCGAAAGAAACAACGAGTTGTTTCAATTTTATGCCGGAGGCTCGCTCGGTAGCTACGGAAAAAAATGAAACACCGAGTGGTTTCTTTCATGGTAAAACACAAGAAATAATCATGTAAGCTGTCTATACTACGAGCGTTCAGGCTCTTACCTCGATTAGAATATATTTTCTTTGACATTTTGTTTTTTTGGTTGGGTGACAAGTGAGTTTATGTACCCCCTGAAAATTCTGCGCACTGATTTGTCAGAAAGTGATGAGCAGAGCAGTTAAAAGAGCTTGATGTTAAGAAGAATATCATTCAAAGCATCTGCTTATGTGCTGGCATTCAAAGGTGCACTGTGACTCGCAAATACGTCGCAGATATTTTTCTGTGCGAATATTTTTACGTGGTACAAGCAAAATAAACTTTCACCCCCACAAGTGAACAAAATAACTATGCACTGGCCATGACAAATGTTTGAAATGACACACCTTCTTTTACTGATGACGTAACTGGAGTGTGTTTTTGTGAACTCGTCAACCACTGAGTGGGTTATGAAAAGTCGTGTTTCGTTACTATTTGCGGACGTAAAGAGCTCGTAGTTAATTCACAGCAAATGTGCGCTGTCCAGAAGTGTAAACGGTTGTCTTGTTGAAAAGAAGTGTATAAAAACAGATAACGCCATGATGCATTGACGAGCACTGACTTCAGTCACTCAGAAATTGTCTTTTATTTCACAATATTAACAAGACCATCTAAGACCGTGTTTAAAAAAACCCGTGTCTTGTCTGAAACAAAACAGAAAAAGAACACAGCCGGATACTGCTGCACAGTGTTGATTTACGAAAGCCCTGCCATCCACCAGTGGGGAAAGTCATGAATAGAAAGAGACCTATAGATTCTCTTTCCTCAAATCAAGCGCATCATATCTGTTAGCACCTCTTTGTCTCCGTTAGTCATGGTTTCCCCTCTCCTGTAATCGAGGGTCATGGCTCTTCGCGTAGGAAAAAATTTAACACATTAATATCTCTGTGGTGGCTGGACCAATATTTAAATAATGATAGGATACAAGTGACGCTGAATAACGCTCCATGAAAATATACACTTTGGCCTTACAAGCTACCGTGCATGATTGTCTGAGTGGAAAATGCCCAACTCTAACACTGCGAGCTGAGGTTCGTCTGCTTGGCAGCCATTTGCAAGGTGTCGGCGCATGCGTGCCTGAATAGAAAACCGCGGGAAAAGTCGGAGATTTCTAAAGGTGGGCAGATCAGACAAAAGCTGACAGAATAACAGGAATTGGTGTAATATCTATTTGTCAGTCTCAAAAACAGTTGGCTGAAAAATCTCACAGGTCCTGTACTGCTTTCTACAAGCTTTTCTTAAAAGATCTTTCAACTAAAACGTAAGTCAGTTCAAGATCCCTCGAATCTGACAGGCCGGCATGCTGATTCCTCCCAACCGCATAGCAGAAAGATCTACACAAACACACGAGATTTTACTTTGATGACTGAACAAAATTTCTGATTACCACTGATTTGATGTGATCACTGATGTGTGAGTGTCAGTTTATGTCATTTATGTCTCTCTAGATCTAGATTGTGAGCCGACAAGCATATTCACGTGGAAGGATGGTAGTGAGGAGAAAGAATGAAAGGAAAAAATATAAAAGGGGACGGAGCGTACAATACGGCAGGCACTATTACACAGCTGCTGTACTTTTTAAACTTTACAAAATCACCGTCACATAATCCAGTGTGTTAAATTGTACGTGCAGTGTTGCTTTCCAGGGACAAGGTCGGTGTAAACTAGCATGCATAATCAAACGCAAAACAGTAATGGAAAACGTTGAATCTGAACAGATGATTTAAGTCCATCCTATACAAATCAAGACTCACATCTTTTTTGTCCCTGTAATGTACCAACACTGGCTGTCAAGAGCATTACATGTTTGGCAGCGTGACCGGGGAAAACAGCAACATGGTTCAAACTGAAAATGTTGCCACTTCGCATTGTCAGACTCTTGACGTCAATGGCACCATGCGCATCACGTTTGTATGTGGGCACTTGTTTTCAAATGTTTTTTCCTATGGAGCGAAATGATCCAGTTTGCTGAAGATGATCAATAAAATTGTATTGATGATCTTTGGCTTTCCCTCTGTTGTTGTATGTTTCTAAAAAGCATTCATGTCTGTGCTTGAGACTGCTGATAAGACAGTCGAAACATGCTTGGTGAGTGGATGAGGATCTTTGTAAATTAGGCTTTTGGTTGTCCTTCAGTTGAGTTGGTCAGACCAGACACAGCGAATGGTCAGACATCAGATTCCTGACGGGCGAAGGTTGTCCGATTTCATTTAAGACTTTTTTTAAAAAAATGTTTGGCAGATAGTACACATTGTATATTTTAATTCATATACAACTAGGTCTGTTGTACTGCAAACAAAAATGCATACATGGGCACACCAACCGTATTTATTTATATTTTAGTATTACTTGTACTGTTTAATTTTCACACACACACACACACACACACACACACACACACACACACACACACACACACACACACACACCACAGATCTGGAAGAAAAAAAATTTGTGATGGTGTGCATAGTTTCTCTTCAGTCCTCATTTGTACTGATCTTGCATGACACATGTACTTCATAGACTGTTCAAACACACACTAAACACTTTGGTATACAACTGACTTGTACTGCAGGCTTACTGAAATAACTGCTGGTGAGTCTGACATGAGATTTATCTCTACACTGCCTGAGATCATACTTGCAATACCTATGTACAGACCAATGCCACAGCAAAATGCACAGTGTGTCCTGCTTTTCAACCCCCCCCCCCCCACCCACACACACACACACACTTCCTGCTGCACCAATGCACACCTATCTGTCTAGCATAATGGTTTGTTCAGTGCTCTGCAATAACATGACAAAGTCCAAGGAAAAGAATATCCCAAGTGTCTATCATGTCACAGTCAGAAGGGGGAAAACACAGTAGGACCAAAGACCGTAGATAATCTACGGTCTTTGGTAGGACCATGCTCACCTTCGTAGAATGGATACTGTCTGTGTATGTGATTATTAAAACTGCTGTGAGAGTTAGAATCTAATGTAGCACTCCCTCCAGTTTTACCCCGTTGCCTCCCAGTGCTGCCTCCACTCATCCCTCTCCAACTTTCCTGGATTCCCTTCACAGTACACATCAGTCTTCCACACCCACCGGAACTCGACTGATTAGTGTAGATTGATCACCTCCTCCTTCCCATCATCAGAGTCATTTTCTTCCAATTCTTCTACATGCCCGAAGGAATCAGGAAAACCGCCGTCCAAATCTACGAATCTTGCCACACTCTAATCTTCACTTTCTGCACCATTCCCCGGAATATTGAACAAAATTCCACGATTATCCCCATTACGTAATGATCGCGCCGCCATCTTGTTGATACGAAAATCTAAAGTAGATTTTCACACGAACATTTATAGAAACTTAAAACCACTAGTAGATAAATATTGCTGTTTGATGTGAGGAGCGAGACCGCGTCCTTCGACTTTGCGAAACTATTCAGAATATCCCAGGTAAACCACTGAATATTTCGCTAACGTCATATTTTGAGAAAATTGAATCTCGCCTGCCAAACTGAGTCGCTGACGTGTTCTACACGGTTGCTGAGGAAGCAATAGACAAGAAATGCAGTAATTCTGAGTTATACAAACGCCACCAGCGACATTGTGAAGTACAATCCGGGAGCAGTATGTTACTGGTATGAGTGATCGAGTGCGAACATTTCAAGATAATAGATAGATCTGGTTCCTGCCTGGTCTGTACAATTTAGTAACTGCAGACATGTATCCGTAAGGGAGGCTTTCTTTGAAACTTGAAGCAGGCTTTTCAGTTCTAGCATTTAAAGATCTAAAACCACTCTAGTCAATGTCCTAAAATAGTCGGCTGCTAAGACAAAGGTATCAGTGACGCGACGTTACTTTGCTTGTAGGCTCACACGCTTCCTTGTCGGACTCAGACGACAATCTCTGTCTAAACTGACAGAGATCATATTGTTCTGAAATAAAGGGGGAAAATGGACGTACAAATACAGTACACTCAAACACACTGCTTACCTTCAACCACGACGAAGAAATCACAACGCGGATTGAGACTGATTGAGGAAGTATCCGTGTTAGTATCCTTTCGTGAAAAATGTTGCAGGAAAGTGCGCGCGGGTTGGTGTGAGGGCAATTGGGAGATAATTGAAACATGGAAGATAACTCTGAAATAACAATGAGTTCATTCCCTTCAGTTTTCGCCGTGCGCCATAAGGGATCCCATTCTAACTTCCGCAGACGGCCGGTTGAAGCCGTGAACATTTCAATCAAGTTCAGCTATAAACATCATCGTACAGCTTAGGTACGCTGTCAGTTTTCTTATATTAGCCTGACGTTTTCCTGTGCCATAGCCACCACGAAAAAAATGTAGCCACCAAAAAGTTTCTTCGCTTGGATCCCTGACCCAGGATGTGTCTTCCCCGAACACTCATGGGTTAGCCCGGACTATGTCTCCGTAAGCGGATTATGGTGGATATTTCAAACGACTCTGTGATGCCGCAATGTGACTTGGTGTCACAGTATCAGATTTAACCCCCTTCCCCCCTCCCCCCCCCCACCCCCAAATAACGGGTCGTACCTGTCGGTGCATCCTAACGGTTGTCTGTGTTCAGCACACCGTAAGGTTTATTTTTAAACTGTTTTTTTTTTCCTCTTGGAACCTCAGTTGCATGCAGGCCGCTCAAAACCTTTTTATTTATTTATTTATTTATTTTATTTTTTTTTCCTGATCGGCCTCTCTTCATTGGTTCCCCACTGTTTTAAATTAATGCTTTTGAAATTAGAACATGGACAGATGTCTTAAATGAATTTTTAAAATGATCTTACACAGTCGGGGTATGCAAGGTAAAGGACTTTACCACGGGATCTACGTAATATATGAAAGATCTTGCCAGCTCCCTGGGTGTAGTATCCGTTGTTCTTGAAGTGTTGCGGGAGTGTGGTGTAGTTGCCCCCACGGTTCCTCCAGGAGTCAAAGCAATACACGTGTGTCGTGTCAGGTCGCCGGCTGGTGAGGAAGGAAGAACGGCTCGGGCCACACAGTGCGTACTTAGATGAACCAAACGACAACCATCACACACACACACACACACACACACACACACACACACACACACACACACACACACACATGCGGATTTCATAAGATCGTCAATGATGTCCCCCTAAAAAAGTGTCCGTTTTTTTTTTGTTTTGTTTTTTTACCTTAGGGGGCCGTGTGTGTGTGTGTGTGTGTGTGTGTGTGTGTGTGTGTGTGTGTGTGTGTGTGTGTGTGTGTGTGTGTGTGTGTGTGTGTTACCTGAACGTAGGCACGATCAAACCGGACACTCTTGCTGGCCAGCTGGTCGATGTTCGGGGTCACCATGTTGGCTTCTCCATAGCAACCGAGCTTAGGTCGGAGGTCATCCACCACCAGGAACAACACATTAGGGCGTGACGTGGTTTCGTATGACGACAGCCATGACGTCACTGGGTCTTTTTCGTCGGTGTTAGGGTAGTCCGCTTTGGTAGCTGTGGTGAAGCCTTTAGAAGAAAGTGTTGTATTAACCCTTTGTGCGCTATAGGTTGTATGTTTCTGTCATCTGAAAGTAAGTGATTTACAAGAGAGTGCGGCATGGAAACAGAACTTCTGAAGAAGACGGGTGTACTGACTGGACA
This sequence comes from Batillaria attramentaria, assembly GCA_018292915.2. NCBI lineage: Eukaryota > Metazoa > Mollusca > Gastropoda > Batillariidae > Batillaria > Batillaria attramentaria. The sequence goes on along the minus strand of JACVVK020000186.1, from coordinate 903,653 downwards.
TATGTCTGTCTGACAATACTATGCTTACAGAAGACAACAGTTCACATTGAAAGCAGGCTCTCGCAGCCACCCGTTTTGCTGATTAACAGATCTGTGTGACCCTGTCGTAAGAACTGTACCCATGTTTTTTTTTTTTTTTTTTTTTCAAAACTGTACACCAGAGAAAAAAGGGGGGGTTGAGCGTTTGTAGTACAAGTTTTGGACACCGAGTCAAATACTTATACCTCCTAGGAGCCCCAGCTCGACCACCAACTGCTCACTATATGGTAAGACTGGTTAAAAGAACAAGCCACTATACACCAACAGCAGCCACTTCAACCCATTATTTCGCAGGGCGCGGGCCTTCCCCGCTAGGCTGAAGACCGATGCAGATTAGTTCCGTAATAGTGGCTCCCAGTGATTTCAAGTAAAATTGCGATGTTCGCATGTGCTTCCAAGAGTTATATAATACAAGGCCATAATACAATACCCATAATTCTTTGGAGTATTCAATTTTGTTTCCGAAGTTCAGTTGCATCCTGCATTGTTCGAATAGCAGTAGAAATAGATCTCACATTAGTGTAACCTGCACCGCAAGAGTGGAAAATCGTTTCACCGCGGCCATTTTGTTTGATTTACCCGCGTCTGTACTCTTATATTACAACGTACTGGTTCTGCCTCAACCGATTCAAAGTTGACTTACCTAAGCTGAGAAGGCAGACCTCCGTCACTAGAAGAACAAGGACAGCACTCACTGTGGCAGACATGTTGGGTGGCCAAGAAACTCAAATTCGACCTTTTTTAAAATTATTTTTATTTATTTATTTATTTTAATTCTGACCTGGCTAAGGCTGTGGGGCAGTACGTGATCTGAGACTTGGTTGTCACTGGCTGGAGCAGATCTAACCTGCGGTGGGTCAAGTGATTTTTTTAGTTAAGACTCCAGAGTGCAGTCCCTTTTCGGCGGGTCATGGAAACCTATGGAGCGCCGTTTGCACCATCCGGCCTTTTCGTGAAAAACTGTGAAAGGCTACGCAACACCAATAATAATGCAGATTTCAAAGAAAACGCTATATATTCCTATTAAAAAATAACGCTGCACTCTGCTTTAAAATTCACCCCGAAATATCACAAAAATCCAGCAGCCAAAGACTCACGAGTAGAGTGGGTGGGTGTTTGGGGGTTTAACGTCCTTTTCCACCACATAGGGTGATATCAAAGACGGGGCAACGATGAAAAAGCCAGCACAAATATTTGGCCCCAGCCGGGATCGAACTCACGACCCGAGCATTAGAGGTCCAACGCTCTACCATTCGACCACCGTGGCTCCCTCACGTGTAGAGAATTGAAAAAAGAAAACCAACAACAACAACTTAAAAAAATCAGCCGTAAACTTTTTTTTTCTTTTCAGAAGAAAACGTCGATCACATTTTTGATTTAGTTTGATAATTTGGACACTAATGCAGTTATACTGAACGAGGTCGTAGCACAACACTGTAGCTCTGGTAGAAATAGAGCCAGAAGAAAATTTTCTGCCATCGACAGACAATAAAGTTGAATTGAATTGAATTGAATATTTCAGAGGTAGGTGTGCTTTGCATAATTATAACGTCAAACGGCCAAGAAATCAATGGTCCTTCCGATACTTTTATCAGATGAAAAACAAGATGGCCACCAGCCCAATATGTTGTTTCCATTCAGTGACCTGCTGTCGTCGTGGTCGTTGTGTCATGTACGACCTCAACTGATTAACCACGTGACTGGGGTTAGAGTGTGACATGCCCTTCAACAACTCCCCGTCCTACGACCCTGCTTCATAAATATATCCAGGCATGCACAACGACGTAGTCGTAGACTTTTGGTTTAAGCAGATTTTAAGAATAGCGCGAGATAGTGTAATCATTGTCGCCATTTTTATTTTTTTTTTCAAAATACGCTTTCGACAAAATTCAGGAAAACGTCTACAGGTACTCTATCCGTGCAAACTGGAACAATCTTCCGTGTCTTCCGTGTTGCAACTGAAACTCCACTAGGCGTATTCTGCAGCGTCAGCTATATCGACGCCAACGTGGGCCTCGTTCTACAGGCGCTGGATCAGTACGGTTTCGGCAACAACACCATCATATCCTTTATTGGTGACCACGGTAAGTGAGAACGTGAAAGATCAAGAGAATGTTATCTCAATATTCTAGACGTGTTCGAGAGTGCCGGGAGCGCGAGCCAGTATCAATTCCCTATTGTCTGTATCCCCTCAAAGAGACTCGAGTGACTTCTGAGGGTTGGTGGGTGGGTGTTTTGGGGGTTTAACGTCCTCTTCCACCACATACGGGTGATATTGAAGACGAGGCAACGATGAGAAAGCCAGCACAAATATTTGGCCCCATCCGGGATACGGACTCACGACCCGAGCATTAGAAGTCCAAAGCTCTACCATTCGGCCACCCCGGCTTCCCGAGTGACTTCTGAGAGATGGCGTTGAGCGCATAATTTTATGGGCTTTTTGGATGAAGAGATGCCTTCTTGAACTGATTTGAACTAAATTGAACTTTCCCATACGAGTAATGCCTCACCAACTTCACTCTCTCTAAAGTTGGGACGGGTATGGATACTCATCGGTCACAACAAGAGCTTTCCCATGCTACAGACGCGTCTTGTTTCCATGTTGCAATGTGCTTTTCCGCTGGTCGTAGTTCGCATGCTACATACTCTATAGACTGGAGTTTGTAGCAAACTAGCTATTGGGAAAGCGCGGCTGGAAATCGTCTGTCCGCAGCACATCCAAGTTCGTGCAGCAGGGAGCAACAAAGTAAAGTCGAAGACGAACGTGAAAAGGAATATATCTTACTGTTGAAAAGTTGTTTGAGCGCAGGTAGATGAGCGCTTTAAGCGTTGATTCGCTATCTTAAAACTTCGTACCAGACGCCATGGGATGTAAAGAAAGTTTTTTTTTTTTGGTTGGTTTTTTTTTATATGCAGTGGAATTGAATGGAATAACTTGTGGAGTATGTTGGCCCAAAATGTAGTCGTGCCCCTACAGTCTGTTGGTTTGTCTGACAGGCTGGTCTCTCGCTGACCACGGTCAGTGGTGCAAACAGAGCAACTTCGAGCGTTCGGTCAGAATCCCCTTCCTTCTCTCCGTGCCCGGCATGACGCGTCAGCTGAGCCAGCGGGGACACAACTTCCCTTACATTAATCCCCTACAATCCCGACCCGGTGCCAACGTCACAGGCCGGTCAACTGACGCGTTGGTGGAGGCGGTGGACATCTACCCGACCCTGACAAAGCTGGCCCAGCTTCCAGTGCCCAACACATGCCCCGAGAACCCATTCATGGTATGTCGTCATAATTATGTTTCTCTGGAGAGGAATTTTCCTCCAGCCGCAAGTGTTTGGTGTCCCCACACCTACTACCTTCCCCTCATCCTAACCTACACCCATCTCTCTTTCTCTGCTAAGGAATTTCGGGTTCTGTGCAGTTTGCGGAATCCCCTAGACTGAAATATATAGTCCCCCCCCCCTCCCCACTTACACACACACACCACTACCTTTCTCTCGTCATAACCTACCCCGAACCACCTACCCACCTCTCACTCATTTTTAAACATGCTGGAAACTGCGCATTATGTGGCACAAATGTGCGGTACTACAGCTTGCCCTCTTCTCGTCTCCAGGTCGACTTCTACTCGGAGGGCGCCAGCCTGGTCCCCGTCCTCAAGCACGTGATCGACCCGACCATGCCCCTGACCTGGAAACAGGCGGCGTTCAGTCAGTACAGGCGCCCATACACAGACCCGGCCAACCGTAACATGACCAGACACGACATCATGGGCTACACCATGCGCACGGACCTGTACCGCTACACTGAGTGGATCGGCTTCAACAGCACCAGCTACCAGCACGACTGGGACGTCTTGTACGCGCGCGAGCTGTACGTGCACACGTCCGACCCCGAGGAGGACAACAACGTGGCCGAACATCCGGACTACCAGCAGCTGGTCGTGGATCTGTCGCGGCAGCTGAGGAACGGGTGGAGGCAGTACGTTAACGGTTCTAGAGCGGACTAAATGGGAACTGTTACATCCGGCGAAGACTTATCGGCCTATCTGGTCATTTTCATATTTGATTTTATTGTCACTGAAAAAAAATCAAGTCAGTTCAGGCCAGGTTTACTGTTTTGTCGCGGTTTCTGAACACTGTGTGAACTCTACAACTGTGACAGAGTTGACTGTGCTTACAGGTCGACTCTGGGGGAAAAAATCACACTTTGGAAAACCTTTTTGTTGGGAGCTTAGCTCTTAGAATGGTTTTGGTATTGTTTGGCTCCAGCAAGGTGTTGGCAATACAAACAGGTTTCTTCGTGTGTTCAGGCAACGCCTTGTAGACTGTTTTGCACAAGAATGGCATTACAGCATCACTGACAGTGAGCACCTCGAACTCTACGCTTCTTTGAAAAGTTGGCTACAGCCTGAGCGTTGAGATGTTTCCGACAGGCTTATATCAAATTCAGATTTGGCATTTTTCCAATCGCGAATGGGTGGGGTGGGTGTTTGGGAGTTTAACGTCCTTTTCCACCACATAAGGGTGATATCAAAGACGAGAAAAATGCCAGCACAAATATCTGGCCCCAGCCGGCGGGATTCCAACTCACGACCCGAGCATTGAGAGTCCAACGCTCTACCATTCGGCCACCCCGGCTCCCCTTCTCCAATCGCAATTCACAAGTTCAGATATAGAAGAGACGTGACACCACGAAGTTTGATATGTCCAATGTGCAGGAATGAAACGGAGGACGAGGCAGAATTATGTACTTTTCTTTTGCACAGCGTATGCTGAGATTAGAGGTGACGTTCCACTCCTGCATGGATTGAGCCCACTAAATGACAAGCAGTCTCCTTTGTTCTTAAAGCAGGGGAGCCGGGGTGGTCGAATGGTAGAGCGTTGGACTTCTAATGCTCGGGTCGTGAGTTCGATCCCCGCTGGGGCCAAATATTTGTGCTGGCTTTTTCATCGTTGCCCCGTCTTTGATATCACCCTATGTGGTGGAAAAGGACGTTAAACCCCCAAACACCCACCCACCCTTGTTCTTAAAGCAGACTCTGGTGACGCAATTAAGCAGATCTCTTGATATCTGTGTAGAGTACTACTATCATTGAGGGGTAACGATTGAAATCAAATCATTGTTATACTATACTATACTATACTATACTATACAGACCCATACGCTTAAGTCAAACACGTCAAAACTCGGTTATGTCAAACGGAATCTGCAATTTTAGCTTCGGATAAGTCGTACCAGTCGCTGGCACGGGAATTTCTTTTTGTCCTTCTGATGCATCAGCGCCAAAACACGGCTTGCACAGAGATTTAACATTTTCCGTGCAAGTACAGGTTGACAGTGTATATGTCCTGCGGGCCTTAGGGCTGGTTATCTTGGGTGGTAGAACACGAAATTGGCGAGAAACACGTGCAAGAACAGAGCTAGGCGTGAGATCTGACCCTGTGCCCCTGATCTGTGAGGTTTTCTGTCGCCAGTGTTAAGAAGGTGATTTGCCGTCGGTTTCGGAGGGTCAGCAGTGAGTTATTCCTGGTGTGTGAAATGTGTGTGTGTGTGTGTGTGTGTGTGTGTGTGTGGGAGAGAGAGAAAGAGAGAGTTTGCCGGTTGGTGCCGTTAGAGTTGGATCTTTCTGCTATTTGACTGCGTGTGTTTATATGACGTTGCACTAGAATTTATTGAGCACATGCGATCATATGACTGCGAACGCGCGCACACACACACGCTCGCGCGCACACGCACACGCACAGATGACGCTGCTGATCTTACAAGCAGAATAAGAGTCAGTGAAACTAGAAAAGAAGAAGAAAACATAAGCTGGAAACCTATCACCGTTTGGTGCCAGACAGCTTTCATGTCAGAACGAAACAGTCATCAGAAGAACTTGGCTTTCTAATTCCTCTGCATTGCATGTGTGACTATGGTAAGACCAAGCCAATACTCTGAACTGAAAGTGAACTCAAAGTAAACAAAATAGCTACGGAGATTCGATGATATGGCAGCTTACACGAGCGTATTGAATATAACAAATCCTAGCAGTAAGGCTCAGTATAGTTCGCACCCCTGGGCCGTACTGGGCAAACTATTCAAACGCATCCACACTCGTTTAGTAGAGTTCGCCTGCTTATATCGATTTAGGGTTAGATTTAGGGTTGGGGTTACCTTGTGGTAACTGATGGTGCAATCGCTATGTTGTTCAGACGGTCGCAGTGCATTTACAGCAGGTGCAAATGACACAAGGGGGCGAACTATACCAACGCAGCAGCAGTAAGTTCATGTTGACCAGGGAAAGTAAATTTCAGTTTTCCAAATCGAATCAGGGGGTGAAAAGGTGCAACTCGCTTAACTCGAAGCTAGAGTCGAAATTTGACCTTATGCGTCGTCACGGATAAGTCAAACTTCGGATACGTCGAACAAAAATCCATTTCCCCTGCGAATTCGACTTAAGCATGTTCGACTATACTATACTATACTATACTATACTATACTATACTATACTATACTACTACAGCCGTCGGCTGATGCTTATACTGTTGTTGTTGTCTTACATGTATAATTTGATTATGTGTGTATGTAATTTGAGTATGTCTGCAGCTTCTAATGCTCGGGTCTTGAGTTCGTATCCCGGCTGGGGCCAAATGTTTGTGCTGGCTTTTTCATCGTTGCTCCGTCTTTGATATCATGCGTATTTGGTGGAAAAGGACGTTAAACCCCCAAACACCCATCCACCGGTATGTCTGCAGCTGTACATCGTGTTACCCCGTGTCCGATCACGATGGCTGTTAACAGAGGACCAGTGATGTACTATATAACTGGATTTTTAAAAAAATAAAAAAATAACTCCACTGATATATGGCTCAACGGGCTGATCAATAAAATGTCGAAGTCTCTACGTCTTTCTCTCTCATGCACACACAAGACTAGTGGTAATGCATGTGTGTGTGTGTGTGTGTGAGTGTGAGTGTGTGTGTGAGAGAGAGAGAGAGAGATGTCAAACGGTACGGTGTGTGTGTGTGTGTGAGAGAGAAAGAGAGAGAGAGAGAGATGTCAAACGGTACGGTGTGTGTGTGTGTGAGAGAGAGAGAGAGAGATGTCAAACGGTACGGTGTGTGTGTGTGTGTGGAGGGGGGGGGGGTGTCAAAAGGTGAGAAATATGGAACAGCAATGTAGCACAAGGGGTGTGTCTTCAACAACTACATGTCCGCACCACCGCCAGACTACACCCAGTCCTTCTTCTCGCCCTAGCTTCACCGAGATAAGAACAACTCAGATAAAAGAGCTTTTGTGTGTCGCAGCGACGTTGTGTTGCTTGGTACAGCAGCTACCCTTGACCCACTCTGGAGCGAAATTAAAACAAAAATCAACATATCTCCGTCTCTCATTTGAAACGCTGCAGTTTCTCGGCCGCCAAACATGTCTGCCACAATGAGAGTGGTTCTTGTTCTTCTGGTCACAGAGGCGTGCCTTCTTAACCTGGGTAGGTAAACTTTGAACTGCCTTATGTACTACTTCTTCTTCTACTGCTGGGGAGCCGGGGTGGTCGAATGGTAGAGCGTTGGACTTCTAATGCTCGGGTCGTGAGTTCGATCCCGGCTGGGGCCAAATATTTGTACTGGCTTTTTCATCGTTGCCCCGTCTTTGATATCACAATATGTGGTGGAAAAGGACGTTAAACCCCCAAACACCCACCCACCCTCTTCTACTATTACTACAACTACTACTACTTAATCACATTTATACAGCGCCATTTTCCACCGCGACGGTAACTTCAAAAACGGACCACAGGACATATCGGCTTTGTTACTGTGCCGCCCCTTTTTTAACATCACTTAAAACACAGACAGGAAAATATAACCGACAGCACGAAATGGGCTAAAATCTCATTCTCTTCGGTAGCCTTCGCCTCAGCTGCTAAAGCGAAATACCGTAAAACTTCCGACAAAGATTCAGTGACGTCATACGAAAGAGCGTCACGCCCTAATGTGTTGTTCCTGGTGGTGGATGACCTTCGACCTAAGCTCGGTTGCTATGGAGAAGCCAACATGGTGACCCCGAACATCGACCAGCTGGCCAGCAAGAGTGTCCGGTTTGATCGTGCATACGTTCAGGTAATACAAACACACACACACACACACACACACACACACACACCAACAAACGAATACAGGAAGTGATTATTACAATAATGATAATAAGAATAAAAATAATAATAATTATGGGTAGCATAAAGACACACTCAGACCATTATTGAGGGATTTGTTAAATTTCATTGTGTGTGTGTGTGTGTGTGTGTGTGTGTGTGTGTGTGTGTGTGTGTGTTTGTGTGTGTGTGTGTGTGTGTGTCTGTCTGTGTTTTGCTTGACACAAAAACCCAAAACTTTTGGGGGGTTCTAAGTTTGCATTGTGTGGCCCAAGCCGCAGTTCCTTCCTCACCAGCCGGCGACCTGACACGACACACGTGTACGACCTACATACCTACTGGAGGAATGCTGGGGGCAACTACACCACACTTCCTCAACACTTCAAGAACAACGGATACTACACCCAGGGAGCTGGCAAGGTCTTTCATCCAGGTAAAGTTGCGGCAGTGGCAGTATCAGTATGATTTATAAAGTACCTTGCGATTTTAGGCTTGCGGTCAGTTTCGAAAATCTTTCTACAAACGGGAGTCTAGACGGGCTAACGCCACAACTTCAGTTTATGCTAACAGGTCGTTCTTCTTGAGTTGCTTCCGTGGCATCTACCGTCACACCACTTGAACACATGGACAGTGACAGCGTCTGTAAAGCTGGCACTGGGCCAACAGAAGCGTACTCGATGACGCGGCGACCCACACCGAGCGCTCCAGTAGTGTAACAACAGCTGAATGTTGGGCCTCACCAGCAAAGTGTAAACAACATTGTATCGCATTAAGAACTGTACTACTGAATCATCAGGATAGAGTATTTCGAGCGTACAGGCGCACTCAAGAGCGAAAATTGTAACCAGAACTTAGCTGGTTTAGCAAAGACGGAACTAGCGCGTTTAATCACAATATAATTATGCCACAGCTTCATGCGTGCTGTTTAGAACGTTTATCCTGAGTGAAATTAGTACCCGATATGATCGAAAACGATTTGACTCATAGGGTGGCGCACCCGACAAAGTAGATTTATTTTAAAGGTTGGGATCAGTTCTGTTTGTTTCTATATCTTACATCATGTTAGTATGTGAAAGCGATGATACCTTGGGGCCCGGGAATTTGAGAAATACAAGAATTAGAGTGCGGGTTTTCGTGTGTGTGTGTGTGTGTGTGTGTGTGTGTGTGTGTGTGTGTGTGTGTGTGTGTGTGTGTGTGTGTGCGTGTGTGTGTGTGTGTGTGTGTGTGTGTGTGTGTGTGTGTGTGTGTGTGTGTGTGTGTGTGCGAAGCCAGTCACTCGTACGGGATACTCACAGCAGTTGGTCTGTAATCAGTGTTTTCTCGGGTCCGTCTCCTGACAGGTGCATCGTCTGATAATGACGATCCCATCAGCTGGACGGGGAAGTATTTCCACGCTAGGGACGCCAATTCTGGCTACAAAAACGAGAGTGAGGTGGGCACACGTAAAAACTGTTCGGAATGTAGAGCTGGTTGCTTTGGCTGGCTGTTTGGTAAGGTGGTTGGCTGGATGGCTGATTAGGTGGTTGATTGGTCGGTTGGCTGAACCGTGAACGGTTGGTTGGTTGGTTGGTTGATTCGCTAGGTTGAATGGTTGGTTAGTTAACCGATTGGTTGGCTGGTTTGTTGGTTGGTTGTTTCGTTAGGCTGAGTGGTTGGTTAGTTAAGCTGTTGGTTGGTAGTGGTTGGTCGGTGGTGGGTTGGCTAACCGGTTTGGTTGGTTGGTTGTTTCGCTATGTAGAATGGTTGGTCAGTTAACCGGTTGGTTGGTTGGCTGGTTAGTTGGCAGGTTGGTTGGCTGAATGGTTGGTTAAGTGGTTTGCGAAATGGTGGGTTGATTGGTCGATTCGCTAGGTTGAATGGTTGGGTAGTTAACTGGTTTAGTAGCATCAAAAACGGTGCCGTAAGGTGACGTCTTTTAGAAACACGCTCAACCGACACACCAACCAAAATCGGTGCAAGCAGTTTTGTTGCGAGGACAATGTACAATCAGCAGTGGATATTTCTTCTTGTGATTATTTGTCCTTATAGTGTGTGTGTGTGTGTGTGTGTGTGTGTGTGTGTGTGTGTGTGTGTGTGTGTGTGTGTGTGTGAGTGTGCTATTTTATTTTATTTTATTCTATTCTATTCTATTTATTTTTTAACTAATTTTTTTGTTTTACTATTTACTATTTTATGTTATTTATTTATTTACTGCCTTATTCTTGTTTTAAGCTTTCCAAAAAAAAAAAAAAAATTCTACTGTATGTATTTATTGTTTTAGTTTTAAATTTATTTTTGGCTCACGTGTGTAACAACGTGAGTCTATGTAATAACCCTCCGTCGTTTGTAAATAATTTTTCCAGCAATGCCCTGGTCTTGACGGTAAGCTGCATGACTACGTCGTATGCCCTGTGAACGTGTCCCAGACGCCACATAAGACGCTGCCAGATCTAGAGATCGCCGACTTTGCCGTGAACTGGCTGAGGAACTATTCCCATAAAGGCTCTAATCAGCCTTTCTTCCTGGCTGTCGGTTTCCATAAACCTCATTTGATCTGGAAGTATCCTGAGGAATACACAGGTAGAGAAGTTTTTTGTGGACGTTGTTGTGCTAAGTTTCAAATATGATTCTAGGTTTTGGAAAAGTTATACGTCGGCAAAGCACTGTGTGTGTGGGGGAGGGGGGGGGGAGGGGGGGAGGGGGAGAGATGGGGCGGGGGGGGGGGGGAGGTCCGGGGGGTGGGGGGGGGGGGGGGAGGGGAGGGAGGCATACGGACCTGACCTGACCTGACCTCCACCGCCTAGAACCGTTTAGAACAGCACTACAGGGAGTAACCAAAATGGACGACCCTTTTCCGTTGCTATGCCGCTTCAACAGTTTCGACAACGATATTGCTCTCATCTAAAGCCGTTATTTTAATACATGAGCATAGTTACACATATTGTACTGTGCTATTACAATTTGGTTTTCGGTGCTAGGGCCTTAGGTGTAGCGTAAGGGAGGTGACATAAAACTTAAAAGAAAGTTGTAGCCGAAGGCCGCGGGCGACATCTTTCTTCTGTCACCTCGCTCTCACTACACCTACGGCCCTACCACCGAAAATCAACTTTAAAAAGTTTTGTTTTCATTTCCAATCTGAAGTTTAAAACTAATATTTCGTTCGGCTGATGGCGTCTGTCTCCCTGCTTTGTTTACAAAAGGAATAATTATCTATGAGGCGCCATTTGCACGAAGCGACACTGAAGGATGGGGCTCGTTGTTGAGCAGTACATGTATCGCATAGTTTGTGCATTTTGGCAGGTACGAAACTGCGCGTTTGCTTTCATCTCAGTTTGTGAAAGCGACCTTAACGCTTAAGCTCAGATTTGAAAACCGAGTTACATCCAGGGTATTCCATGGCTCTCCATCAATCGCTGTTGGAGAACGAGGGTGGAATGAAATGAAAAAGTTATCTTTAGATTGTAATAACGTACTAGTGCAAGTCGGTTCCAGGGTGTTAAAGCGCACGGTTAGGGCCGCTGCTACACGTTGCCAGGATTCGTACTTGCAGGGCTGGCAACCCTAATTAAATCGCTGGCTGCCAGCTGGCAAATCCCCCTTGCCGGTGCCGGCACGGGAATAGAAAGCCGTTCTATTTTTCCTGGCAGCCAGCTAGCCACAGGCAGCCCGTACAGCCAACTGACCAATCACTGCCCAAAGCTTGCAATGCCGCAGGCTGCGTGTGCCGCGGAAGACTTGCCCGCCAGCAGACAGCCGAGTACGGCAACATGCAGACTGACAGCCGTGTAACCGTGCGCTTTACACGACTGCCAGTCTGCATGTTGCCGTACTCGGCTGCCTTTGTACCCGGTTTCGGCGCCCCTGACACGGCGTCACTGGAAGTCTTAGTGCCATTTCTGGAGAGGCTGTAACACGTATTTTGTTGGGCGACGTGTGCCGTCTTTTCCTTTCTCACTTTTTTTCAGCTCTGTACCCACTGGAAAACATCCAGCTGCCAAAGGTGCGGACAAAACCGCCAGCCATGCCCCCAGTTGCTTGGTACACGTGCACGGGACTCCTCCAGCATGAAGACATTCAGGTTCTTCATTACAAGTATCCCTACGGCCCTATCCCGGACAGTTATGCTGTAAGTCTGCATGTCTCGGTTGTCGGCGTTAGTGTGTCACAGTGTGTGTGTGTGTGTGTGTGTGTGTGTGTGTGTGTGTGTGTGAGAGAGAGAGAGAGAGAGAGAGAGAGAGAGTGTGCGTGTGTGTGTGTGTGTGTGTGTGTGTGTGTGTGTGTGTGTGTGTGTGTGTGTGTGTGTGTGTGTGTGACAGTTTACCGAAGCAACATTTTCACACACACACACAAATTCAAGTGCATTCAAAGCGAATGCGTTCTTTGTGTCCTTTGGCCATCTTTATGCTCTTATGCCTTTGTACCAATTATCGCAGATGTACTTGTAATTCAGTGTACAAACTTGAAGCAATGCTCTCTCTCCGTGTTGTTGGGGAGCCGGGGTGGCCGAATGGTAGAGCGTTGGACTTCCAATGCTCGGGTAAGGAGTTCGAACCCCGGCTGGGGCCAAATATTGTGCTGGCTTTTTCATCGTTGCCCCGCCTTTGATATCACCCGTATGTGGTGGAAAAGGACGTTAAACTCCCAAACACACACACTCACACACACTCTCTCTCCGTGTTGCAGCTGAAACTCCGCCAGGCGTATTCTGCAGCGTCCAGCTATACCGACTCCAACGTGGGCCGCGTTCTACAGGCGCTGGATCAGTACGGCTTCGGCAACAATACCATCATATCCTTCATTGGTGACCACGGTAAGTTACAACAGGAATAATCAAGAGAATGTAGGCTCAGAGCAATATGTTCTGAAAGTACGGAACGCAGTTCATTTTCAGCCCTCTTATTCCACGAGTAGGCCTCAAAAAAGACGCTTGGGAGGCGCCTGGAGCGCGTATGGGTTTTTCCGAATGTAGAGAAGTCATCTGGAACTGTATTGAGGTGAACTGTCCTGTACGAGTGTAGAGAAGTCATCTGGAATTGTTCTTTGTGGCTTGCGCGGCTTTAAGTCCTAAAAACTCACTCACTCATCTAACTGGAGTCATCTGGAACTGTATTGAGGTGAACTGTCCTGTACGAGTGTAGAGAAGTCATCTGGAATTGTTCTTTGTGGCTTGCGCGGCTTTAAGTCCTAAAAACTCACTCACTCATCTATCTGGAGTCATCTGGACCTGTATTGAGGTGAACTGTCCTGTCCGGGTGTAGAGAAGTCATCTGGAACTGTATTGAGGTGAACTATCCTGTACGAGTGTAGAGAAGTCATCTGGAACTGTATTGAAGTGAACTATCTTGTACGAGTGTAGAGAAGTCATCTGGAACTGTATTGAAGTGAACTATCCTGGACGAGTGTAGAGAAGACATCTGGAGCTGTATTGAAGTGAACTATCCTGTACGAGTGTAGAGAAGTCATCTGGAACTGTATTGAGATGAACTATCCTGTACGAGTGTAGACGAGTGCACGCGGCAAACCCCGAGGCCAAAGCCCCATCTAGATATCACACAGTTCAATACAGTTCCAGAATGTTAGTAGGATCGAATGGAATAGAACTGAATGGAATTGACAGGAAATGAATTAAACGTTAATACCTTTAGTAATAATTATGTTAGCCGTGAATGTAGGCGTGGTCCTCACACTGCCCACAACCTGCTGGTCTGTCCCACAGGCTGGTCTCTCGCTGACCACGGCCAGTGGTGCAAACAGAGCAACTTTGAACGCACGGTCAACATCCCCTTCCTTCTCTCCGTGCCCGGCATGACGCGTCAGCTGAGCCAGCGGGGACGCAACTTCCCTTACATCAACCCCTTGCAATCCCAGCCCGGTGCCAACGTCACAGGCCGGTCAACTGACGCGTTGGTGGAGGCGGTGGACATCTACCCGACCCTGACCGAGCTGGCCCAGCTTCCAGTGCCCGACACATGCCCCGAAAACCCATTCATGGTATGACGTCATAATTATGTTTCTCCGGCGAGGAATTTTCCTCCAGCCGCAAGTGTTTGGTGTCCCCACACCTACTACCTTCTCCTCATCCTAACCTACCCCCATCTGTCTCTCTCTCTCTCTCTCACTCTGTCTGTCTGTCTGTCTGTCTGTCTCTCTCTCTCTCTCTCTCTCTCTCTCTCTAGGCTGGATCGATCCACTACGCAAGGTAAAGGCCGTTCTTAACCGGGCGAACTTTTGGTTCGCGAACTAGGTTCGAAGAGTACGGCAAACTAGATTCGCGCACGTTGTTTCTTAACCGGCCGAACCCTTCTTCCCAAACCCTGGTTCGAAAGGTTCGCCGAACTAGGTTTGAGGTCTGCACAGCGTGTCGTGGGAACCCTTGCGATCCTTTGGCCGATCCTGCGCTCTGATTGGTTGCTCGGGGAGAGCTGTTGTGCGCATGTACATGTACAAAGTTGAGGAAAATGGCGGACAGCATGGCGGCTATCGACTCACTTGACATTTCCCTCTCTTGCGCTCTTTTCCTCTTTTCTCCTTTTTCTCGGCTTCCAAGAGTTCACTCAAAAAGATAACTACCGCAAATGCCTCGTCGTCTCGATCTACGAAGGCGGCCATTTTGGTTGTTTACGGTTGCCAGTGTCTCAACTCTCGCCTTGTTCGGGCGATGACGTATGTATATCATTAACGGTCGGTTAAGAAAGAGAACTAGTTCGGCCGAACCTCTGGAACTACGTACGTGTGCGCGCTCGCCCTATTCGTATAAAATACACAGTTCGCCGAACAAGTTCGCCGGACTGGTGGTTCGCCCGGTTAAGAACGGCCTTAATGGCCTTCCCGACAGGCTCGAGACTGCTGCAGATTGATTTGGTTTTTAGTGATCTGAAGATTTCAAGTTTTTAAAATGAGATTTTCGCATGAGCTTATAGGAGGTAACTGATAAGACCGAATTTGTTACTGGGAGAAAAAAAAAAAAGAGAAAAAAAAACCGAGCTGATACAATTCCGCCGACAGCGAGCATTCGATGCGCTTTGTTTTCTTACTGTCTGTAGACGTTAAGTCGCCAGTTCTGAACTACAGGAAATTTACTCTGGCGATTAAAATTCCTTTTCTCTGCTCAAGGTCGACTTCTGCTCGGAGGGTGCCAGCCTGGTCCCCGTCCTCAAGCACGTGATCGACCCGACCACGCCCTTGACCTGGAAACAGGCGGCGTTCAGTCAGTACAGGCGCTTCGCCACAGACCCGGCCAACCCAAAGGCGACAGAACACGACATCATGGGCTACACCATGCGCACGGACCTGTACCGCTACACTGAGTGGATCGGCTTCAACGGCACCAGCTACCAGCACGACTGGGACGTCTTGTACGCGCGCGAGCTGTACGTGCACACGTCCGACCCCGAGGAGGACAACAACGTGGCCGAACATCCGGACTACCAGCAGCTGGTCGTGGATCTGTCGCGGCAGCTGAGGAACGGGTGGAGGCAGTACGATGACGGTTCTCGAGCGAACTAAACGCGACAGGATAAGATGAGATACGATGCGATAAGATAAATGGGAACTCTTACACAAGACGTTGCCTTAAATGGTCTGTCTGGATACACTGGTCGATTCTTCAGTACAATACAATACAATACAATACAATACAATACAATACGATACAATACAATACAATACGATACGATACAATACAATACGATACAATACAATACAATACGATACAATACAATACAATACGATACGATACAATACAATACAATACAATACAATACAATACGATACAATACAATACAATACAATACAATACAATACGATACAATACGATACAATACGATACGATACAATACGATACGATACAATACGATACAATACAATACGATACAATAAATACAATACAATACAATACAATAAATACAATACAATACAATACGATACAATACAATACGATACAATACGATACAATACGATACAATACGATACAATACAATACGATACAATACGATACAATACGATACGATACAATACGATACGATACAATACGATACAATACAATACGATACAATAAATACAATACAATACAATACAATACAATAAATACAATACAATACAATACGATACAATACGATACAATACAATACGATACAATACGATACAATACAATACGATACAATACGATACAATACGATACAATACAATACGATACAATACGATACAATACAATACGATACAATACGATACGATACAATACGATACAATACGATACAATACGATACGATACAATACGATACAATACGATACAATACAATACGATACAATACGATACAATACGATACGATACAATACGATACAATACGATACGATACAATACGATACAATACAATACGATACAATACGATACGATACAATACGATACGATACAATACGATACAATACAATACGATACAATACGATACGATACAATACGATACAATACGATACGATACAATACGATACAATACAATACGATACAATACAATACGATACAATACAATACGATACGATACAATACGATACAATACGATACAATACGATACAATACAATACGATACGATACAATACGATACAATACAATACGATACGATACAATACGATACAATACGATACAATACGATACGATACGATACAATACGATACAATACAATACGATACGATACAATACGATACAATACGATACGATACAATACGATACAATACGATACAATACGATACGATACGATACAATACGATACAATACAATACGATACGATACAATACGATACAATACGATACGATACAATACGATACAATACAATACGATACAATACGATACGATACGATACGATACGATACGATACGATACGATACGATACGATACAATACGATACAATACAATACGATACGATACAATACAATACAATACAAATGTGTATATACGTATTTTAAAGGCGCTTTACCCAGTTTCTTGAACTGGCTGAAAGCGCCGCGAACCGAACCCAACACGCACGCTCACGTGAATCACACGCATTTTCTCATACACTGGACATGAACACGGTACAATCACGTGGTGCGAAGGGTCAGCTCAGCTATTTAAGTTTCGGAATTTAGAACTGCATCCATTTTCAAATTATGTGGGCTGAACATTTCCAAAACAGAGGGGGAGCCGGGGTGGCCGAATGGTAGAGCGTTGGACTCTCAATGCTCGGGTCGTGAGTTCGAATCCCGCCGGCTGGGGCCAAATATTTATGCTGGCCTTTTTTCTCGTTGCCCCGTCTTTGATCTCACCCTTGTGTGGTGAAAAAGGACGTTAAACTCCCAAACAAAAAAAAACAAAGGGGGAGGAAGCCGGAGTACCCGGAGAGAGCTTCCCGACGAGCGGCCCGAATGAACGGTGCCGAGGGTGACTCGAACCTGACTTCTCGCATTGGTGACTCAACCACTAGACCACCGACCGCCCCGATACAATACAATACAATACGAAGACACAAACTTGTCTCGTTTATTGGAAATTTGGTTGCAGTGATTAATAAAACCTCCCACATAGAAAGACAGACAGTCATGCACCGACACACATTGCGAGATGATGACGATGATAACAAAAACTACGAAACAGGCGTTTGGGATTTTCCCAGTAATCTAGATTAACGCTAGCACGGCTACATTATGGTTAGTTTTAGAAAGGTTACATTACTATTAATCTAACTTTCAAAACGAATATTAACTTTCTAGCGTTACCGTGGCATTAATCTGACATTAACTGGGTCCATCAACTATTAATCTATTCCTGTGACAAGAACTCGCGCGTAGGTAATCTAAGAGAGCCTGGAATCTTCTCAAGCGTGTGTGGTCACTTCAGTGCGAACAGGTTCACCTTGGAACTTTAGAACACTTCACACAGCGTGTGTCACTGTGTGTGTGTGTGTGTGTGTGTGTGTGTGTGTGTGTGTGTGTGTGTGTGTGTGTGTCACTGTGTGTGTGTGTGTGTGTGTGTGTCACTGTGTGTGTGTTTGTGTGTGTGTGTGTGTATGTGTGTGTGTGTGTGTGTGTGTGTGTGTGTGTGTGTGTGTGTGTGTAAAGTTTCATGTTTCAGTTTAAGTATTTTCTATCAGTTTGTTGTTTTTGTTCATTTGTTTGTTTGTTTGTTTCTGAAAACGGCAAGTTGGAAAATTGGCCGAAAGACCAAAACTTCCACCGTTTTCAAGTTCTCTCTCTCTCTCTCTCTCTCTCTCTGTGCAAAAGATAAGTTCCAATCCAAGGACACGAATCAAGGACGCCTGGTTACCCAAGATAAGAACCACGCTTTCCACTGTTGACAATCCTTAGCCCTGAAGTATTTAGGGAGAACAGTAGGAGATATCTGCTGTTTTTGTTCAGCTGATTTTTCATCCACTATGGCCGTCTGCCGTGCGATGTTCATCTTTCTGGCCTGTCACGCCATTGAAGGTTGGTATGAGTGAGTGAGTGAGTGAGTGAGTGAGTGAGCGCTTTACGCCGGAAGGTTGGTAGGAGTTTGTTAGTTGGCGTTTTACGCCGGAAGGTTGGTATGAAAACGTTTGGGTTTGGACTGAGCGAAAGAAATGGCTACGAGAAAAATGTACTTTGCAAAAGGAAGAATCATCATTTCATCCAGGTCAGATATTTTTGTAGGTATGTTTCACCTTAAAACGTGTAAAACCTTTACGCTTCACTGCCCTCGACAATTCGCATGGTATGGTATGGTATGGTATGGTATGGTATGGTATGTAAAAGCATTGTAGAGTACGGTAGGGTAGGGTAGGGTGTGGTACGGTACGGTACGGTACGATATCGCATCCTATCCCATCCTATCCTATCCTATCCCATCCTATCCTATCCTATCCTATTTCAGGTAGACAGTTGTCAGCATAAACTATCCTTTGGGCTAAAAGCCATGGCTACGAGCACGTAACAACACAAAGATTGAAGGAGTCTATGTATCATCTTCCAAGTTGCTAATCACTCATGTGTACATGCAGTTACGCTCGGGCACCACATTCCACTTAGTTTATCTCTCTTCATACCAGGTAAGGGAGACAAGAACCTAATCCCGGCCAACTAAGCCCAAAAATAGAGAGATCAGCAAAGCTTGCGAGTCAAGAATGACGATTCACACTACGACACAGGCAAAACTGCAAATAGATGTGGTGGGAAGTTATGCGGGAGAACGAGGAATTCCCGTGCGCGGTACGTTATGTGTTAAACCTTGGACCCTCTCGTTGTCTGCAGCTTCAGGAACAGACACGAGGCAGATACATGTCACCCAGTCCACCCACCATGCAAGCACACCGGCCACGTCATCTCCGCATTTGGACCCTATGACGTCATGGATCTCGGCCGCGTCATCTTCCAGACCTAATGTACTGTTCCTGGTGGTGGATGACCTTCGACCCCGGCTGGGTTGCTATGGGGACAGCAACATGGTGACGCCTAACATCGACCAGCTGGCTCGACATAGCGTCCGCTTCGACCGGGCGTACTCACAGGCAAGAGCAATGTGAACGATATTGTATTCAGCCCCCCCCCCCTCCCCCACCCCACCCATTATATAGTATTCACCAGTATCACTCTCATTTTTATCACCAGTTCATTAAGTTTCCAAGTACATTGTGTAACTTTCACCCCCCCCCCCCCCCCTTTATGAAGTCTCAGAAGAAGCCATCATTACTGATAAGTATTGATTTGATAAATATGTTTGATTGATTAAAAAAAAGAAAAAAAGGGGAATTTTCACTACTTTTTCATATAAAATAGTTTAAGAATCTGCACCCTCCCCCACCCCCTCCCCCCGATCTTCTTATGTTGGATCTTCAATCCTCAGCTTCAAATCGTGCGTGCGTGCGTGCGTGCGTGCGGGTGCGTGCGTACGTGTGTGTGTGCGGGTGCGTGCGTACGTGTGTGTGTGTGTGTGTGTGTGTGTGTGTGTGTGTGCTGCAAGTCGCGTGCATTGTTTCTCTCCTTTCCTCTCCACAATGCTCTGTCCACCTTTTCCCATTATACTAAGCACAGGAAAGCACGTCGCTGCAGTGCAGCATCCCTTGTATGTACGTGTGTCTTCCACAGCAAGCACTCTGCGGACCAAGCAGAGCCTCCTTCCTGACCGGCAGACGACCGGAAACGACGCGTGTGTTTGACGTTGACACTAACTTCCGGAACGTTGCCGGTGACTTCACAACGATCCCACAGTACTTTAAGGACAACGGCTACTACTCCATGTGTATGGGCAAAATCTTTCATCCAGGTACCTCTTCAGAGAATTTCAGTACTGTCGTGATCAGAAGTAAATTGATACAAGCCAAATAATATATAAACTAGAGGAGCAAAGCCTCCTTGGCTCACTTGTGAGATGGGTCAAGGTCATTCAAAAGAGTATGTTTGTAAAGCTATCACTGTCTATCCTGAAGTAAGATGTCTCTTGTGTTCATAGTTCTTAAGAAAAAGGCAAATGGCAACATAACAGTTTTCCAAGGACAGCGTGTATCACCTTGACTTTGGGTCAAGGTCATTCAAATGAGATCTGTAAGTGAAGAGCTTATCAATGACTATCTTTATGCCACGTTTGATAGCTCTAGTTTTCGCAGCTTCTGTACAAACGGTAATGTAAAATTTCATAACAGACAGCTGTATTGACCTTGACCTTGAGTCAAGTTCATTCAAAAGGCTATGTCTGCATAGGTCTCATTGCTGCCTATCACTGTGCCTTGTTTGGTGTCTCTGCTGTTTGATGTTTCCAAGAAAATGCTAACGTTAAGGACTCCGCAAAACATTTTGCGTGGCCTTGACCTTGACTCAAGGAAATTGAATACAAGTATGCCAGTACAGATTTTGTCAATGTCAATCACCGTACAAAGTTTGATGTCTCTGGTATCCCTAGATTTTGAGAAAATGGCAATTGTAAATTTCCAGTGAGACAGATTTAGTGACCTTGACCTTCAGTCAAGGTCATTCAAATAGTATGCCTTGGAAGGTCTTACTGCTGTCTA
>JACVVK020000186.1:860000-875000 GCA_018292915.2 Batillaria attramentaria | reverse complement strand
CCCTGGTAACGGTAGGTTTTGTAAGGCTTTTCTCGAGTGTCGAGTATTTGGAGGATAACAGATGATCGTGGACTCCCTCAAAGCCTTTCCTTTCACCCATTCGTGCCCAAGTTGTTTTTGTTTGGTTTTTTTTGGCTGCCCCAGCTGTTTGCCAGCTCCAGTGGTGTTCCTTCCAGGTCATGGGTGGAATCCACGGAGGGCTCGGAAGCTGGGGCACATTTTAATATACATGATGATGGCGATGACGATGATGGTAAGATGACGCTATGGAGGTCCGTGTGGTTTGGGACTGCGGGACAGGGCCAACTGTATGTTTAAACGCTTACAAAACTGTAAAGCTCTTCTAAGCGTGATAAAAGGGCTACCACACGTTGTCAAAACAAATAACCGCGTCATGATATTCTTCAGCGTAACGACTTACAAGTACAGCATCCTATTGTTTGCTTGTTGTTTGTTTTTCGTTTGGTTGGCTAGGTTCTTTTGGTTGGTTGGTGTTTGTTGTTGTTGTTTCTTTGTTTGTTTCTTGTTTTTGTGTTTGTTTTGCGGGGGGAGGGGGGTAGGGGTCGGCGGTTTTGGGGGGTGGGGATGTTTTTGTTTTGTGAATTTCGGTGTGTTTATTGTTGGCGGTGTTTTTCTGTTTACTGTTTGTTTGTATTTGTTTGTTTGTTATTTGCTCGGCAACAAATGGGTTTATCGAGGCCTGCGATAATAATGAAAGCATTTGTTCTCACAGCTGAAACTACGCCAGGCTTACTCCGCCGCGACCAGTTACGTGGACTCGATGGTGGGACGCGTCCTGTCGGCGCTGGACCAAAGTGGATTCGCTCAGAACACGGTCATCGTCTTTCTCGGAGACCATGGTAAGCGCAGAATCAGTGTTAACGACAGCTAATCTTTTTCCTTTCTCCTTTTTCTCCAACTCGCCTTAGCTCCAAGAATTCCTTCCAGGATGGGACTGGGTGACTTCATAGATGCAGTTGAAACGAAGATCTGCAAGAACTAACTTGCAGGTTAGACAAAGCAGCATAATATGACCCGCAGAGAGCAACATGGAGCCCTAGAAACATGAAGTGAGGACTTGTGGCAGTAATGTAGAGGTTGTAGAGACGAGTTTACCGTACAAAGGTTACAAACATATGTCGCCAGCGGTGAAATGCCATCCACCCATATGGTTAATGTTTGTGATGGGGGGGGGGGGGATAGGGGGGGGGGGGAGGGGGGGAGTAACCGGGACGTCAAGGAGAGAAATTCCCTTTGATCAGCCCGGTAGTAAGGTTAGTTAGTTAGTTAGTTAGTTAGTTAGTTAGTTAGTTAGTTAGTTAAGGCTTAACGCCGCGCAAGCAACAAAGACTAATTCGCGGCTACAGTTGGAGGGAAAAACACAAAGAAACAAAAACGGTATAACATTTGACGATTTCACAGTCTGGGCACGTGACGCGTGATAATGTATATTTCCTCCTTGCTAGGGTGGCATTTAGGAGAAAACGCCATATGGGGCAAACACACCAACTTCGAGGTTGCGATCCGGATGCCCCTGATGATGTACGTTCCCGGCGTCACGTCCACCAATCACCGCTTCTCTTTCATCGACCCACTGACGTCACATCCTGCTGGCGATGGCAGCTCTCACGCGCTAGACGCCCCGTCCGGACACGCTACCGACGAGCTGGTTGAGGCCGTGGACCTGTTCCCGACACTGAGCGAGCTGACCGGGCTGCCCGTGCCGCACACCTGCCCCGACGACTCGCTGCACGTGCCCACGTGCACAGAGGGCACCAGTCTCGTGCCCCTCGTCAGGAGCGTGAGTTCGAGCGTCAGTCCCACGCGCGGGGTCAACGTGACCTGGAAGGACGCCGCCTTCAGCGTGTACCTGAGAAACGCGGCGTCCACGCACCCCGTCATGGGCTACAGCGTGCGCACGGCCGCCCACCGCTACACGGAGTGGGTGCGCTACGACAAGAGCAACCACCGGGCCGACTTTTCGCACGTGCTGGGCCGCGAGCTGTACGACGAGGCCGCGGATTCTGACGAGTTCACCAACCTCGCCGGCGCGGCCACGTACAGTGGCACGGTGGCTCAGCTGTCACAGCTCCTGAGAGCTGGCTGGAAAGACACGCTTGACACGTACCTTCAGGCAATGAATTAGACGAATAGGAACTGTACGAGTGTATCGGTCGGTGGTCTAGTGGTTAAGAGACTTGTCACCAATGCGAGAGGTCGGGGGTTCGAGCCCCACTCGGGGCAAAGAATTTTTCCTTCTCGTATGTGGCACCGTTCATTCGGGCCGATCGTCGGGGGTTCTCTCCGGGTACTCCGGCTTCCTCCCCCTCTGCTTTGGAAATGTTCAGCCCATCAAATTTGAAAAATAAATGCAATTCTAAATTCCGAAATTTAAATAGCTGAACTGACCCTTCGCACCACGTGATTGTAATGTGTTTATGTCCAGTGTGTGAGAGAATGCGTGTGATTCACGTGAGCGTGCGTGTTGGGTTCAGTTCGCGGCGCTTTGAGCCGATACATGAAATTGGGTAAAGCGCCTATACAATACTCATTATTATTATTATATCCGGCTATGGATATATTATAGGTTACAACGGGGCGGTAATTTTGTCTATGGGTGGTTGTCCGGCACTGATTTTATTCCTCTGCCATATAGGAGTTCTGACTGATGTGGATTTGGCTGACGTGCAGCCTCGGGCCCGGCCAGTGCGGCCACTAAGTCATGAGAATGAACAGCTCGTGGCAGTGCGGGTTTGACCTGAAGAATGCTGGTGTGTGTTTTTGTGTGTGAGCAGGTGTTGAGAGGCTCGCTTTTCACTATTGCGTCCGTCAATAATCTCTCTCTCTCTCTCTCTCTCTCTCCGATCACACACACACACACACACACACACACACACACACACACACACACACACCGTGGGGCACACACACACACCGTGACACACACACACACGGCGGGCAAACTCTCTCTCTCTCTCTGCGTGTGTGCGTACACTGTGACGTGTGTCTATGTGTCAGTGTGTGTCACTGCAGTGTGTGTGCGCGTGCATGCGGCATGTGTGTGTGTGTGTGTGTGTGTGTGTGTGTGTGTGTGTGTGTGTGTGTCAGTGTGTGTGTGTGTGACGGTGTATGCACGGTGTTCAAGACTCAGTGACAGAGTCACTTTTAGCAGCGATCTTTCTTATTGGAATTAAACAGACAGCCAGTTATGTCACTTTCCGTAACTGTCAAACCACTAGTTTCCGGGGGGGGGGGGGGGGGGGGGCAGTTTGCACATTGAAATATTCTTTCGTTTATATCTCACCGAGTCCGAGTCCACGAGTTTCACGAGGTTATGGTCCAAGGGAGATAACTCTCCTGCGTGACGCCCAAGGGCCGTGGAATTTCCTCCCCTGGGGTCTTCAAAGTTTCGGCGGAGGCAGCGGTACACGGAAGGATTCATTTCCTGGTTATGAGGAGGGTTTGTTTTTTTGGGGTTTTTTTTTGTCTTTGACCTAGGGAGTTGAAAACAAATCCTGCTACCTTTCTTTTCATTTCGTTGAGATTCTGTTATACAGCAGATTACGCCTGTCGCTTTGTGAAAGTCTCTATGTCCGTAACTGACTGCATGCAGCAGAGAAATAAGACTTTCTTTCGCTTCCACACTGACCTACAATACAGACCGATCCCAGAAAGACAAACTAACTTAGGCAAGGATAGTAGCGGACATGCAAGTACACGGCAGGCGTTTGGCGTAGTGTACGATAGGTGAAAATACGACCCGTTTGAGTTCACCAGCAAAACGCTGGGTTACACAATGCATACAGATCTCATGACGTGACAGTCAAACTCAGTCGGTGTGGACTTGAATAACGTTTCTGAATCAGTCATTTGCGAAACAAAGGAGGATATCTGATGTAAACTTACGTTTGGCTCTGTCAAATACATGTTTTTGTGTTTTCGGGGAAAACATGAACGGCCATCCCGAGCTACAATAAGATCAAATACATGAGCCCCTAGGCTGCACAAAGCGTCACTTTTCATTTGGAAAACACCCGTAGACGTGTCTAAAAGCTCTCTAGCACAATGGTAAACTCACCTGCAGGAGAAAGGAGGAGGAGGGTGAGTGTCTGGGGGATTTCCGGAGGATTTCAAAGATGACGCTCTAGAAGAAAGCCTGCGCAAATGTTTGGCTCTGTCAGGATTTGAACCCAGGACCTTTCCATCTCGTTTCCATCTCTCAACCGCTCGTCTTCGGTAAAATTGATGGAGACGTATAGGAAGACACGGTTCTTTCAGTCTAGCTAGAGCGCTTCATTTCACCGGATCTCGTTTGTGACGGTCAAACAGGAAGGCCACTGATGAAATTTCTGCTCTTTTCGTCAGCAGCTGCAACATGTGTGTGGGTCTGCTCCAGACGGTTTAGCTGGAGTTTTAAAACAATGCAACTGTCAGGTGACTGTGCCCTGTGAACAGGACTCGGCAGAAAAAAAAAACAACAAAAAAAAAAACCCAAATCTGTTTGTAACTTTAAAATGAACTAGCAGGCAGTTAAACTCACTTTTTTTTTTCTTTTTTTTTCTTTTTTTTTTTTTTTTGGGGGGGGGGGGGTCCGGTGGCTTAGTATAAAACTCTTCAAAATATACATACACGATTATACAAAAAATATGATTATGTGATTGTAATTCTCACAAAGTTACCATACGCTTCCATTTAGTTTCATGTTACGTCCCCTGAGATTCCCAAGTTTGAGGTCCGGTGTAATTTGCTGTGGTTACAAACTGATGCTAATCCTCTTTGTTAAGGGTTACAAGAAACTGTAGTTGTATCTGTTTATCGTATTGGAAGAAAGAGAATGTGTGTGTGTGTGTGTGTGTGTGTGTGTGTGTGTGTGTGTGTGTGTGTGTGTGTGTGTGTGTGTGTGTGTGATAATTTATTTCGAGGAAAGAAGCAAGGAAAGTTAATCCACGATCACATGTCTGAAAGTTTAATACAATATCTTATCAAAATGAAGCATAAAGTCCAAGATCAATTTCAGGAGAATCCTTTGAATTGGTTGGCTACACGAGAAGCCGGAAACCTCACGACCAGGAAAAAAAAAAAAAGACAGGTGTGACAGAAAAATAACTACCACAGTTTACGAAAGAGACTGTATGTATTTAGAAATATGTCTCGATTTACCCATTAATTTTGTAACAACATACGGATGAGGCTGTTCACTTTCTCTGTCTAACATTACACGCTGTATTAACTCGAAATCCGATTACGTTCTCTCCGACCGGCTGGTGAAAGATCAATGAAACAAAACTTGTGTTTCTCGGCCTCTAAAACCGAAAGAACAGATGTGATAAATAAGGCTCCGTACTTCGGTTTTCACTCTCTGCATTTTAAGGTTTGACTGTAGCGTGTGCGGCTTTGTAGTGATCGGTCGGTCTATTCTGCGTGTCACAGTCAACACTCGATCAACGGGAAAGTAGTTGATACAAGCTGTCAGGCCAGCAGTAGCTTGACGGTTTTGTTTCTTTTTTTTTTTTTTCCCCGCGACGTTTATTTTGAAGCCCCTGGCCATTTGGTGGGTAAAGGGGATTATTGCGATCAACTGCGTTCGTCTGTGTGTGTGTGTGTGTGTGTGTGTGTGTGTGTGTGTGTGTGTGTGTGTGTGTGTGTGTGTGTGTGTGTGTCTGTAGAGAGAGACAAAATATCCCAAGAACGGGTGAACCAATCAACGCCATTTGTGTGTGTGTGTGTTCATTATCGGACTGCAAAGAAGTTGATTTGTTTTGGTTAAGTGATTCCACCCTGAAGCCCGAGCTGCACCCGGAAACAGCTCTCTGCACCGCCAACCTACCGCAGTACCCGGGCAGCCTCCTGTTTCAGTGCTCGTATCTCCCAGGCGAAGTTTAGCAACGGTAACCTCGGTCAGTGCTTGAATGGATGACATGCAGTTGGAGTTCGCTTCACACTTGCCCCATAGATTTGTTTCTCTCTTTTTTTTTTATTAATGACAAGGCTAGCGGCTAAATCTGGAAAATCCTTTTAGAAGTGAGAGTTTAATTACGACAACACATGCAACGGATACATTTGGGCTCTTGCGAAAGTTTATCCTGTCTACTTTCAAGAGTCAGTACAATTAGAACCTGAATCTGCAGACATGCCGCAAACGGCTTTTGTCCGAGGGTGGTGTACCAAGAATAACAAGGAGGAACGGCCCCGTCCTACAAAGTTGTTTCTCCAAATTTCATTTTGTCATTTTGTCTGTTTTGTTGTTATTGTTGCCGGTTCTCCCCTCTTCAAGTCCTACCAATGCCACTAGATCCGCTACGATCGATTAACCACGTGACGTGGTTTGGAGGGGGTGGGGGGAAGAGAGAGAGAACGAACGAACGAACGAACGAACGAACTTTATTTTCCAACGGAAGTGATTTAACCAAAAATGATTATTTTTCAATCAGCCGTTGCTACAAAAACAAAAGACTACAATGGCAAGATTAAAGGGAGATACAAGAAAAAAAAAAAAAAAAAAAAAAAGGCAAAATAAAGAAAAAAAAAATTACTCGAAAGAAAAAAAAAAAAAAAAATCTTTCTCTCACTCTCCTTCACATACACACACACACACACACACACACACACACACACACACACACACACACACCTGACATGGTTGTTCAGATTATACACCAAAATGGACACTTGAAAGAAACTTTCTTATTACCGAGAAGTAAACGTCTGGTTCAGTGTTTCAGTTTCAAGTAGATGGGAAAACAGTCTTTTTCTGAAAGTGGAACGTGACGGAATAATTTTTAGACTTGGTGGTAGTGAGTTCCAGACTGTGGGCCCAGAGAAAGCAAAACTCATTTTATATATGTCTATCCTAGGGAGTGGGAGTGGTATACAACCGTTTCTCATTCCTCTAATGGCATGTGTCGGTTGTTTAATGAGTGATTTAAGGTATGACGGGGCATTCCCGTGAATGGTACTATGTACAAGTAGACATTTGTTCAGGATATGTTGACTGCGCAGAGACAGAATCCCGAGCTGTTTGAATCTTTGGTCCGTTGGAATGGTAGAAAGGGGGTGAACTTGTTTTATTGATCTTCTATGTAAGGAGTTGAGTTTAGATAAGTGAACTTGACTGCAGCTGTCCCATACATTAGAAACATAATCTATGTGGGGTTTCACATGGGCAAAAAAGAAGAGCTTGCGATGGTCACAGTCCATATAGATTTTCAGTTTAGATAATAAGTAAAGGTTCTTAGCTACTGTCCTGCAAACGTGGTCAACGTGTGATTTCCATTTTAGCTGGTCATCAACAATCACACCTAGTAGCCTATGTTCCGAGACCTGTTTAATTTCAGCATGATCAATGGTAAGTTTGAGAGGTGGAGGAGAGAGTTGGTGTTTCTGGCGGGTTGTAATCAACATGCTTTTTGTTTTGTTAGGATTGATATGCATATGATTAGATGAACACCAGGAGGAAACGTCATTTAGACCCTGCTGGAGAGATTCAGTGATCTGGGATACTTGTTTACTTGACACATGCAGAGTACTGTCATCGGCAAACATGTCACATAGCACTGACTTATCAGAAATATGCATTGGCAAGTCATTTATGAAGACGGAGAATAACAGAGGTCCTAGCACCGATCCTTGGGGGACCCCATGACGAATATGCCCTTGGGACGAAAAATTCCCATTTAGGAGTACACTTTGTTTACGGTTTTCTAAGTAGGATTTTATGAAAAGACATGCTGATGAATTTAGTCCATACAAATGCAACTTCTTCAACAGGATTGAGTGATTGACAACATCAAAGAGAGAGAGAGAGAGAGATGACGCCAACTACTTACGAAATTGCAAAAATTAATTGGAACTTTTTTGACCGGCGCTTCTCGCAGAAACTTGAAAAAAAAGGTGTTTATCTAAAACCTCTGTTATTCTTAATATTAAAGCTATAATAGTGCAGTAGTTCATGTCATATGTGCAGTTGTCACAAGTGACAAAAATACCGGAACGATGAGTAATTTGAAGGAGTCTTTTCATAGATATTTGGCCTTATATGCAAACCACCCCTACCTCGGAAATTTTTTTCTTTACACAAAACCTGTCAGAGCTGCAGAGCTGTGCTACGAATACAGTCAGTATAACTGGATGATCTTCCAAAGTTCAAAAAATGAAGCCAGAAAAAAAATTCTTTCTCGTATGTGGCACCGTTCATTCGGGCCGACCGTCGGGGGTTCTCTCCGGGTACTCCGGCTTCCTCTCCCTCTGCTTTGGAAATCTTCAGCCCACAAAATGAAAAAATAAATGCAATTCTAAAATTTCGAAACTAAAATTGCTGATAACTTAAATTGCTGATCTGGCCCTTCGCACCACGTGATTGTAATGTGTCCATGTCCAGTGTGTGAGAGAATACTTGTGATTCACGTGAGCGTGCGTATTGGGTTTAGCTAGCTTTGAGCCGAATATTTGGGATAAAGAGCCTATATTAATGAGCTTATTATCTTATCTCCTGATCTGTTGAGCCATGGTCTTTTTCCTTGTTATTCTGTTCGTCGGATCGTCCTATCGACCGTCACTGTGTGCGTTTGCCAGTTCCCCGAATGTTTGTCTGGAGAATATCTTCAAAGCTACTGCAGTGAATTTTATGCACCGAGATTCATCGATACCTGTTACAGAGAGCAAGGTAATAGCATAAGAACGATAACTCTTTCTAGAATTTAGGAATAGTTATGACCCCTTCCTTATATGGGCCATAACGTTGAAAGTACCGAAGTGATTTTCGTGCAATGGGTACATAGATACATAATTATCTCAATATAATAAGAGCAAATGTACACGACAAGAAAGAAAACTGTGTAACGGAAGTAAAATGAGTTGTTTCCCTTTCAAAATTTCTTCCTGGAGGGCTTGTCCGTATTGTAGCTTGAAAAATTTTACGTTGATCTGTACGCAGTCATGATGTCCCTCTCCTGTAATGGAGGGTCATGGATCCAACCATAGGGAAAAATCAACACATTAATATCTCTGTGGTGGCTGGACCAATATTTATATAATGGTAGGACACAATTGACGCTGAATAACGTTCCATGAAAATATACACTTTAGCCCTACAAGCTACAGTGCGTGCCTGTCTTAGTGGTATATGTCCCACGCTAACACTGCGAGGTGAGCTTTGCCGTGCGCTGTAGGGGATCCCAATCTAACTTCAATCAAGGGGGTGGGGGAGGTTGATTCCACCACATAATCAACAACAGGGAATGTGCCAGCAAGAATGGTCACGTTGTCTTAGTATTGTCTATTGTCATGCAAAGTCTGGCGTCGCTGGTAATCGTAGGTTCTGAGAAATTGGTAATGTCAAAAAAACAAAACAACAACAACAAAAAACCTTCCACAACCAGCTTGCTTTGCATTGACTTTCAGTGAAGGTCACGCAAAAGAAGTTTATAAGTAAAGGCCTGTGTTTTCTGAGAAAATGACTATGTGAAAGGTTTCACGCACATGCGCGCGCGCGCACACACACACACACACACGCACACGCACGCACGCACACACACACACACACACACACACACACACGCACGCACGCACGCACGCACGCACGCACGCACGCACGCACGCACGCACGCACAGACGACGGAGGATTATTACACAGGCTCACATTGTCAGGCACGTGAGCCAAATATAAGGATTTGCAAACAAACAAGATTAACAACTATAATTTCACGCAAA
This sequence comes from Batillaria attramentaria, assembly GCA_018292915.2. Lineage (NCBI taxonomy): Eukaryota > Metazoa > Mollusca > Gastropoda > Batillariidae > Batillaria > Batillaria attramentaria. The sequence continues at coordinate 865,292 of JACVVK020000186.1, read as the reverse complement.
GCAGTGTTTGTGCGTATCAAAAGCTGCAGCCAAGGAGCCTTCATCAGGGAACAACTACAGACATACAAGTTCGTGTGTTGTCAAGACAGGTTTATCCACCTGACCGTCGACGTCGTCGACTGTGCTAGACTCCAGTGTTGTCTAAATTGTGACGGGTTTTTGTGTTGAAAATTCTTGAGTCCCACCCCCTCACACTGGTTTGGTAACGTTTTTTAGACATAATTATTCCATGCAGTGCTTGCCGCGTTGTTACGTCTGAGGAGAGTAAGGTTTTATTCTCCGCTAGTTTCCATACGGATAAACATGACCGCCTGCAAAGGACTTTGTGACACTTTTGTTGGCTTAGTATTGATGGACAGTTTTGTGATCTGGGGTGTTGGTCTGAAAGACAACACAAGCACTTCTGCTGCACTTAGCGACAATGTCGTCGACGATAGAGTTTCCGTAGAGACGTCGTTTTCTAAAGCATCAAGTGCAATAGAATTGAGGCCGGACGAGCAAATAGAGAACAGCTTTAGAGCAGCAACGCAGGACTATGTTTCCATGGTGACGACGCCGGCGTCTGTCAAGGTCATCGCTTCTATGTTTAAGTCAACCACTACGAAGCAAACCCCCAAAACGCTGGAGGTTCAAAACGCAACCCTAGCCACTGACGAGGACCACTATCAGACAAGGACCATTCAGACAGGAGTCAGGGGGGAGATGCGTGGTACAAAGGACGTTTTTGTGGATGTTAGTGAGACAGCCACGGGCAGTATCCCTTCAACTGCTGTGACTTCTGCCATGGAACAACACTCTTCACAACACTCTTCTTCATATCCAGACGCGCTGACTGAAAATAGCTCTCTCAGTTCATCAACGGTTTCCTTGGGCGAGAAAGACGAACAGCTAGAAGCGAGCACCACCATCACTACAGCAAAGACCGACTGGAGGAACATCTCGTTGACCAGTAGTGGCAATAATACATCGTATAGCAACATGAGCAGGCCTAGATATACTAACATTTCGTCAGTATCAAAGGAACGTCATGAGAATGACGTCAGCACAAGCCCTCTTACAACGTCAGATAGCTCAGTGGCAACCCATCAGATTCGCAGTCAAAGTCTTTCTCCTTCCACAGAAACAGCAACAACTGACGTAGTCATCACAACGCCGTTCTACCATCAGTCTCTGAACCTGTCAACGACAAATATTTCTGACTGTTTTCATCAAGGACAAGTTCTAGAAATATATGCTCGGGAGGGTTTCGTCTTTTATTCGAGCGATTCCTATCTGCACCCAATGCAATCCTGCAGTCTGAATCTTCACGTGCCACTGGGTCTCATCGTGCACGTGCAGCTAATTCCGTTAAAAGTACCTGAACATTCTGCCTGTATCATCATTGATGACTGTGGCGAATCCCAACGACGTCTGATGTACAAGTGTGACTCTTACAATAACTATGGCTTATACGACAATGAGTATGGCTTACACCAAGACGTGTACAGTTTCACAAGTTCCGTCACTGTCCACCTCCGGAGGGACAATAATAATCCCGACACGGTGTTCCAGTTTCGATTCCGAGCTGTGCCGTACTTGGTACGCCCACGTCTGGAAATCCTGTTTCACTCATCTACAGCAGGTATAATGTAAAAAAATCGGCTTTCACATACACTCAGCGCAACCACACACACACACACACACACACACACACACACACACACACACACACACACACACACACACACACACATACCACGTTTGATTCTTTATAGACCATTAAGTTTCCGCTTCGCGTGAAGTATTTTGAGACTGTTGCGAAAATACTGTTCTTGCTATTGTTATGTCGGGATTCTGTTCAGTCAGGGAGATGTGTAAAATCCTCCGCAGAAAGACTGGGGCTGTAAACGTGGCGGGATGCCTGATTATGGTTACACACACAGAGCTCTGATTCAGTATTATGACCTTGGGAGTGTTCAGCCCGGCAAAAGTCAAAATTTGTACTTTTTTTTTTTTTTTTTTTTGGGGGGGGGGGGGGGTGCGTGTTGACATCGCGCACGTGTGTTTGTTTGCCATGCTTGGTGTGAATAGTCGCCAAAAAGCTGCATTATTGTCGAGGTTGGGTGGGCGTTTGAGGGTTTAATGTCCTTTTCCTACACATATTTGAAAGACGGGTCATCGAGAAAAAGGCCAGCATAAATAGTTGGCCCCAGCCGAGAATGGAACTCACGACTCGAGCATTGAAAGTATAACGCTCGACCGCTCTGCTGTATCGGCCACCCCGCAGTGCTGTCGAGACGTTTTCCTATTCTGACCATTATTGTATCACGATGTTACACTCTTTTCTCCTTTCATGAAGTTCTAACAGATTTCTCAAGTTTTAAGTTTCTGTCGTAGATGATATTTTCCTTTTTCGCAGGTTACGTTCAAACACCACAGTGGGACGGGGAGAAATCCTACCCAATTAATATGGACAGCGCGATAAGGTGGAAAGTACCGGCCCACTACATCATGATCAGTTTTTTTGCCTTGAACTTAACACCCGGCCATGCTGTTGTCTCCGTCTACTTCGGTGAGATTTTAAAACGTGATTTGGTCTTTATGTCTGTCAATCCAACACCTGTAGTGACACGCATACATGAGAAGGACGGGAAAGCAACTAAATATATGTACGTGCATTGTGACAGCGATTATCGTTACTTTAAATGGATGTCGGGCTTCAGAATGATGTTCTCTATTCACAACAAGACAACGCTTCCAGAGCAGCTGCCTGATGGCAAGTGGAACTGCTCCGTGCCGTACTGGGCAGACTTCAGACACCATTTCGCTTGTAACTTTAGACAGGAGTGTGCTAACGACGAAGATGAAATGGAATGTCCGTATAGAAACCACTCATGCGGGAAAGGCTGGATCTTACTGGGAGGGCGGTGTTTCTTGTACGTCACATCAAAACAACCGATCACGTGGAATGAAGCGTCCATTTCCTGTCAGCTTCGTGGAGCACGACTTGCCAGTCTGAATACACCGGAAGAGTGGAGTGACGGCATTCGCCTTCTACACATGCGTGCTGAACACACACATAAATACAATGTCTACATCGGCCTCCAGCCAGCGGATCCGCCTCTGTCACATATGTATGTTGATCGTGAATGTCTGTATGACATTTTATATAGATGTGTATCTGGCTTGTGTATAAGTTCGAAACGTTTGTTTCCCCCTACTCCTCATTGGGCTGATTGTAAAATGCAAATGCGGTTTGCTAGTAGCCGCCTTTAGTAGGGCACAAAAGCCTTTCATGATACCGGACTCTGATTTCATTTGCCCTCTATAGCTTTCGGCAGGTCACCTCCCGTTGTGTCTTCCCATGAAAGCTAAGCTAAACGTGTCTTTCAAGACACTGACAAGAATTTGATCCATTTATCTCATGTAACCTCGATCTTTACCGCAGAAGCGGGCGAGATGCTTAGAATAATGTCAAGAACTTTTAGTCCACCTGCCCGAAACATCCAAGAACACAAGGAAAAGATAAATGTATTTTCTGTGTTTGCAGCTGCTAAACCCAGTTTAGATGTTGATTAGACAACAAAGCAAAAAGCAGTCAGGCGCAGTGTATTTCCTGCACATTTAAATAATAGTTTCTTCCAGATACCAAAAAACCGCACAGTGGTCAGACGGTACGATCGCTTACATGGCAAAATATTCTGGAAAACGAGTGGGGTCCAGGTCACTTTGCGGAATTTTCGACAAGGCCAAATGGGATCTGGAAGGTTACCTGAGACTGTCTGAATGCAGCGAGAGAAAGACTCGGCATTATCTGTGTGAACTGGATACTAAACTCAGTCAGTCAGAAGTACAAAAGTCAGAAATCTTGTTGCCAGCGTCCACTCCTTGGACGTCTAACTCCACTGTCCGCTACACGGAGTGCCCGGCTGGTCACGTGACACATGACTTTCTGGCGTGTAACATACAAAGCGCGTGCTGGTCACGTGATGACCTTTCAGCCTCCTGCCTCGCGCCGTTCTTCACGTGTAAGAATGGCGCTGAACGTGTGCCGTACACGTTTGTCTGTGACTACCGTTCGGACTGTAGTGACGCCAGCGATGAGAACTTCTGTGTCTTCCCGCCATGTCGGATTACGGAGTTCCCGTGCGGCACCAGCAGGCAGGTCAGTGTGTATTCGTTTTGTGTGTATTATTATAGTCCATCGTGTATTCGTCCAAACCAGTCATAAGTTCCCGTACAGCACCAGGGGGCAGGTCAGTGCGTATTCGTTTTGTGTGTATTAATATACATGTGCCCCCTCCCCTTTCTTTTTTCAAAATGTAACTAGGTCACTACCTGGGAGACAGACGGAACAGAAAGGGCAAGATGGTCACCAGCCCAGTATGTTGTTTCCATCCACTGACCTGCCGTCGTTACGGTCGTTCTTTTTAATACCATGTATTGTGGAGAAACACACACACACACACACACACACACACACACACACACACACTGTGACGGAGAAGTGCGTTTCGGTGCACCATGCGTGCCAGTAAAGATGATGTAAGTTTCACTACGTCATTGTCTCTGCGGAGAATGCGAGCGACGTGCGTTTGTGCCACAAGAAATTAACTTTGAACTCGCAGAAAAATCATCCCGTCTTATAATGTGGTTTCCACTGCTATGGGAACAACATAAAAACGTCTACATGACTCTCTAGTTCTACAGTCAGTATGTCCAAAATCTGGACTAAATTGTGTCTTGTCCCTGTCCAAAGTCCATCGTGTTAATAGGATTCATCCAATCCAATCCTATCAAACATGTGATACAATCATTTATCTTTCCCAACAGTGTGTACCCCGGGAAAGCCAATGCGACGGTATAAAGCAATGCATCAACGGAGCAGACGAGAAAGGCTGCCTTGAAGATTGTAAGCTTGGTGGATGCGATATCGTATTGTTCAGATCTCCTACATCTCACACGCACAGCACAACAAATTAAGTAGTTGATTATAAAAAAAATGTCTTATTTGCCGCAGAATCAAAATACCAAGTCACTTTTCATGACTTGTCAGGATGACGGCAGAATAATAGTTTGTTTCTTTTCATACCTTGTCAGGGTGACGCCAACATAATTCTTAAGTTGCTTTATGAGAGAGAGAGTTTCTTGCAGAAGGTCCAACGCTGATCACACTGCCCAGTATAGTGTACGAAGTCCCTACAGGGCTGCAAACAAATCTTGCCCAGATCTCAAAGTCGCACAGTTCCTACCGGCCAATTCTGGTACCAAATGAAAGATCAGGCTTTGGCATATCCAGGGATAGTTTGTCCC
>JACVVK020000186.1:765000-855000 GCA_018292915.2 Batillaria attramentaria | reverse complement strand
ATAGATGCAGTTGAAACGAAGATCTGCAAGAACTAACTTGCAGGTTAGACAAAGCAGCATAATATGACCCGCAGAGAGCAACATGGAGCCCTAGAAACATGAAGTGAGGACTTGTGGCAGTAATGTAGAGGTTGTAGAGACGAGTTTACCGTACAAAGGTTACAAACATATGTCGCCAGCGGTGAAATGCCATCCACCCATATGGTTAATGTTTGTGATGGGGGGGGGGGGGGGGATAGGGGGGGGGAGAGGGGGGGAGTAACCGGGACGTCAAGGAGAGAAATTCCCTTTGATCAGCCCGGTAGTAAGGTTAGTTAGTTAGTTAGTTAGTTAGTTAGTTAGTTAGTTAGTTAGTTAAGGCTTAACGCCGCGCAAGCAACAAAGACTAATTCGCGGCTACAGTTGGAGGGAAAAACACAAAGAAACAAAAACGGTATAACATTTGACGATTTCACAGTCTGGGCACGTGACGCGTGATAATGTATATTTCCTCCTTGCTAGGGTGGCATTTAGGAGAAAACGCCATATGGGGCAAACACACCAACTTCGAGGTTGCGATCCGGATGCCCCTGATGATGTACGTTCCCGGCGTCACGTCCACCAATCACCGCTTCTCTTTCATCGACCCACTGACGTCACATCCTGCTGGCGATGGCAGCTCTCACGCGCTAGACGCCCCGTCCGGACACGCTACCGACGAGCTGGTTGAGGCCGTGGACCTGTTCCCGACACTGAGCGAGCTGACCGGGCTGCCCGTGCCGCACACCTGCCCCGACGACTCGCTGCACGTGCCCACGTGCACAGAGGGCACCAGTCTCGTGCCCCTCGTCAGGAGCGTGAGTTCGAGCGTCAGTCCCACGCGCGGGGTCAACGTGACCTGGAAGGACGCCGCCTTCAGCGTGTACCTGAGAAACGCGGCGTCCACGCACCCCGTCATGGGCTACAGCGTGCGCACGGCCGCCCACCGCTACACGGAGTGGGTGCGCTACGACAAGAGCAACCACCGGGCCGACTTTTCGCACGTGCTGGGCCGCGAGCTGTACGACGAGGCCGCGGATTCTGACGAGTTCACCAACCTCGCCGGCGCGGCCACGTACAGTGGCACGGTGGCTCAGCTGTCACAGCTCCTGAGAGCTGGCTGGAAAGACACGCTTGACACGTACCTTCAGGCAATGAATTAGACGAATAGGAACTGTACGAGTGTATCGGTCGGTGGTCTAGTGGTTAAGAGACTTGTCACCAATGCGAGAGGTCGGGGGTTCGAGCCCCACTCGGGGCAAAGAATTTTTCCTTCTCGTATGTGGCACCGTTCATTCGGGCCGATCGTCGGGGGTTCTCTCCGGGTACTCCGGCTTCCTCCCCCTCTGCTTTGGAAATGTTCAGCCCATCAAATTTGAAAAATAAATGCAATCCTAAATTCCGAAATTTAAATAGCTGAACTGACCCTTCGCACCACGTGATTGTAATGTGTTTATGTCCAGTGTGTGAGAGAATGCGTGTGATTCACGTGAGCGTGCGTGTTGGGTTCAGTTCGCGGCGCTTTGAGCCGATACATGAAATTGGGTAAAGCGCCTATACAATACTCATTATTATTATTATATCCGGCTATGGATATATTATAGGTTACAACGGGGCGGTAATTTTGTCTATGGGTGGTTGTCCGGCACTGATTTTATTCCTCTGCCATATAGGAGTTCTGACTGATGTGGATTTGGCTGACGTGCAGCCTCGGGCCCGGCCAGTGCGGCCACTAAGTCATGAGAATGAACAGCTCGTGGCAGTGCGGGTTTGACCTGAAGAATGCTGGTGTGTGTTTTTGTGTGTGAGCAGGTGTTGAGAGGCTCGCTTTTCACTATTGCGTCCGTCAATAATCTCTCTCTCTCTCTCTCTCTCTCCGATCACACACACACACACACACACACACACACACACACACACACCGTGGGGCACACACACACACCGTGACACACACACACACGGCGGGCAAACTCTCTCTCTCTCTCTGCGTGTGTGCGTACACTGTGACGTGTGTCTATGTGTCAGTGTGTGTCACTGCAGTGTGTGTGCGCGTGCATGCGGCATGTGTGTGTGTGTGTGTGTGTGTGTGTGTGTGTGTGTGTGTGTGTGTGTCAGTGTGTGTGTGTGTGACGGTGTATGCACGGTGTTCAAGACTCAGTGACAGAGTCACTTTTAGCAGCGATCTTTCTTATTGGAATTAAACAGACAGCCAGTTATGTCACTTTCCGTAACTGTCAAACCACTAGTTTCCGGGGGGGGGGGGGGGGGGGGGGGCAGTTTGCACATTGAAATATTCTTTCGTTTATATCTCACCGAGTCCGAGTCCACGAGTTTCACGAGGTTATGGTCCAAGGGAGATAACTCTCCTGCGTGACGCCCAAGGGCCGTGGAATTTCCTCCCCTGGGGTCTTCAAAGTTTCGGCGGAGGCAGCGGTACACGGAAGGATTCATTTCCTGGTTATGAGGAGGGTTTGTTTTTTTGGGGTTTTTTTTTGTCTTTGACCTAGGGAGTTGAAAACAAATCCTGCTACCTTTCTTTTCATTTCGTTGAGATTCTGTTATACAGCAGATTACGCCTGTCGCTTTGTGAAAGTCTCTATGTCCGTAACTGACTGCATGCAGCAGAGAAATAAGACTTTCTTTCGCTTCCACACTGACCTACAATACAGACCGATCCCAGAAAGACAAACTAACTTAGGCAAGGATAGTAGCGGACATGCAAGTACACGGCAGGCGTTTGGCGTAGTGTACGATAGGTGAAAATACGACCCGTTTGAGTTCACCAGCAAAACGCTGGGTTACACAATGCATACAGATCTCATGACGTGACAGTCAAACTCAGTCGGTGTGGACTTGAATAACGTTTCTGAATCAGTCATTTGCGAAACAAAGGAGGATATCTGATGTAAACTTACGTTTGGCTCTGTCAAATACATGTTTTTGTGTTTTCGGGGAAAACATGAACGGCCATCCCGAGCTACAATAAGATCAAATACATGAGCCCCTAGGCTGCACAAAGCGTCACTTTTCATTTGGAAAACACCCGTAGACGTGTCTAAAAGCTCTCTAGCACAATGGTAAACTCACCTGCAGGAGAAAGGAGGAGGAGGGTGAGTGTCTGGGGGATTTCCGGAGGATTTCAAAGATGACGCTCTAGAAGAAAGCCTGCGCAAATGTTTGGCTCTGTCAGGATTTGAACCCAGGACCTTTCCATCTCGTTTCCATCTCTCAACCGCTCGTCTTCGGTAAAATTGATGGAGACGTATAGGAAGACACGGTTCTTTCAGTCTAGCTAGAGCGCTTCATTTCACCGGATCTCGTTTGTGACGGTCAAACAGGAAGGCCACTGATGAAATTTCTGCTCTTTTCGTCAGCAGCTGCAACATGTGTGTGGGTCTGCTCCAGACGGTTTAGCTGGAGTTTTAAAACAATGCAACTGTCAGGTGACTGTGCCCTGTGAACAGGACTCGGCAGAAAAAAAAAAACAACAAAAAAAAAACCCAAATCTGTTTGTAACTTTAAAATGAACTAGCAGGCAGTTAAACTCACTTTTTTTTTTCTTTTTTTTTCTTTTTTTTTTTTTTTTGGGGGGGGGGGGGGTCCGGTGGCTTAGTATAAAACTCTTCAAAATATACATACACGATTATACAAAAAATATGATTATGTGATTGTAATTCTCACAAAGTTACCATACGCTTCCATTTAGTTTCATGTTACGTCCCCTGAGATTCCCAAGTTTGAGGTCCGGTGTAATTTGCTGTGGTTACAAACTGATGCTAATCCTCTTTGTTAAGGGTTACAAGAAACTGTAGTTGTATCTGTTTATCGTATTGGAAGAAAGAGAATGTGTGTGTGTGTGTGTGTGTGTGTGTGTGTGTGTGTGTGTGTGTGTGTGTGTGTGTGTGTGTGTGTGTGTGATAATTTATTTCGAGGAAAGAAGCAAGGAAAGTTAATCCACGATCACATGTCTGAAAGTTTAATACAATATCTTATCAAAATGAAGCATAAAGTCCAAGATCAATTTCAGGAGAATCCTTTGAATTGGTTGGCTACACGAGAAGCCGGAAACCTCACGACCAGGAAAAAAAAAAAAAGACAGGTGTGACAGAAAAATAACTACCACAGTTTACGAAAGAGACTGTATGTATTTAGAAATATGTCTCGATTTACCCATTAATTTTGTAACAACATACGGATGAGGCTGTTCACTTTCTCTGTCTAACATTACACGCTGTATTAACTCGAAATCCGATTACGTTCTCTCCGACCGGCTGGTGAAAGATCAATGAAACAAAACTTGTGTTTCTCGGCCTCTAAAACCGAAAGAACAGATGTGATAAATAAGGCTCCGTACTTCGGTTTTCACTCTCTGCATTTTAAGGTTTGACTGTAGCGTGTGCGGCTTTGTAGTGATCGGTCGGTCTATTCTGCGTGTCACAGTCAACACTCGATCAACGGGAAAGTAGTTGATACAAGCTGTCAGGCCAGCAGTAGCTTGACGGTTTTGTTTCTTTTTTTTTTTTTTCCCCGCGACGTTTATTTTGAAGCCCCTGGCCATTTGGTGGGTAAAGGGGATTATTGCGATCAACTGCGTTCGTCTGTGTGTGTGTGTGTGTGTGTGTGTGTGTGTGTGTGTGTGTGTGTGTGTGTGTGTGTGTGTGTGTGTGTGTCTGTAGAGAGAGACAAAATATCCCAAGAACGGGTGAACCAATCAACGCCATTTGTGTGTGTGTGTGTTCATTATCGGACTGCAAAGAAGTTGATTTGTTTTGGTTAAGTGATTCCACCCTGAAGCCCGAGCTGCACCCGGAAACAGCTCTCTGCACCGCCAACCTACCGCAGTACCCGGGCAGCCTCCTGTTTCAGTGCTCGTATCTCCCAGGCGAAGTTTAGCAACGGTAACCTCGGTCAGTGCTTGAATGGATGACATGCAGTTGGAGTTCGCTTCACACTTGCCCCATAGATTTGTTTCTCTCTTTTTTTTTTATTAATGACAAGGCTAGCGGCTAAATCTGGAAAATCCTTTTAGAAGTGAGAGTTTAATTACGACAACACATGCAACGGATACATTTGGGCTCTTGCGAAAGTTTATCCTGTCTACTTTCAAGAGTCAGTACAATTAGAACCTGAATCTGCAGACATGCCGCAAACGGCTTTTGTCCGAGGGTGGTGTACCAAGAATAACAAGGAGGAACGGCCCCGTCCTACAAAGTTGTTTCTCCAAATTTCATTTTGTCATTTTGTCTGTTTTGTTGTTATTGTTGCCGGTTCTCCCCTCTTCAAGTCCTACCAATGCCACTAGATCCGCTACGATCGATTAACCACGTGACGTGGTTTGGAGGGGGTGGGGGGAAGAGAGAGAGAACGAACGAACGAACGAACGAACGAACTTTATTTTCCAACGGAAGTGATTTAACCAAAAATGATTATTTTTCAATCAGCCGTTGCTACAAAAACAAAAGACTACAATGGCAAGATTAAAGGGAGATACAAGAAAAAAAAAAAAAAAAAAAAAAGGCAAAATAAAGAAAAAAAAAATTACTCGAAAGAAAAAAAAAAAAAAAAATCTTTCTCTCACTCTCCTTCACATACACACACACACACACACACACACACACACACACACACACACACACACACCTGACATGGTTGTTCAGATTATACACCAAAATGGACACTTGAAAGAAACTTTCTTATTACCGAGAAGTAAACGTCTGGTTCAGTGTTTCAGTTTCAAGTAGATGGGAAAACAGTCTTTTTCTGAAAGTGGAACGTGACGGAATAATTTTTAGACTTGGTGGTAGTGAGTTCCAGACTGTGGGCCCAGAGAAAGCAAAACTCATTTTATATATGTCTATCCTAGGGAGTGGGAGTGGTATACAACCGTTTCTCATTCCTCTAATGGCATGTGTCGGTTGTTTAATGAGTGATTTAAGGTATGACGGGGCATTCCCGTGAATGGTACTATGTACAAGTAGACATTTGTTCAGGATATGTTGACTGCGCAGAGACAGAATCCCGAGCTGTTTGAATCTTTGGTCCGTTGGAATGGTAGAAAGGGGGTGAACTTGTTTTATTGATCTTCTATGTAAGGAGTTGAGTTTAGATAAGTGAACTTGACTGCAGCTGTCCCATACATTAGAAACATAATCTATGTGGGGTTTCACATGGGCAAAAAAGAAGAGCTTGCGATGGTCACAGTCCATATAGATTTTCAGTTTAGATAATAAGTAAAGGTTCTTAGCTACTGTCCTGCAAACGTGGTCAACGTGTGATTTCCATTTTAGCTGGTCATCAACAATCACACCTAGTAGCCTATGTTCCGAGACCTGTTTAATTTCAGCATGATCAATGGTAAGTTTGAGAGGTGGAGGAGAGAGTTGGTGTTTCTGGCGGGTTGTAATCAACATGCTTTTTGTTTTGTTAGGATTGATATGCATATGATTAGATGAACACCAGGAGGAAACGTCATTTAGACCCTGCTGGAGAGATTCAGTGATCTGGGATACTTGTTTACTTGACACATGCAGAGTACTGTCATCGGCAAACATGTCACATAGCACTGACTTATCAGAAATATGCATTGGCAAGTCATTTATGAAGACGGAGAATAACAGAGGTCCTAGCACCGATCCTTGGGGGACCCCATGACGAATATGCCCTTGGGACGAAAAATTCCCATTTAGGAGTACACTTTGTTTACGGTTTTCTAAGTAGGATTTTATGAAAAGACATGCTGATGAATTTAGTCCATACAAATGCAACTTCTTCAACAGGATTGAGTGATTGACAACATCAAAGAGAGAGAGAGAGAGAGATGACGCCAACTACTTACGAAATTGCAAAAATTAATTGGAACTTTTTTGACCGGCGCTTCTCGCAGAAACTTGAAAAAAAAGGTGTTTATCTAAAACCTCTGTTATTCTTAATATTAAAGCTATAATAGTGCAGTAGTTCATGTCATATGTGCAGTTGTCACAAGTGACAAAAATACCGGAACGATGAGTAATTTGAAGGAGTCTTTTCATAGATATTTGGCCTTATATGCAAACCACCCCTACCTCGGAAATTTTTTTCTTTACACAAAACCTGTCAGAGCTGCAGAGCTGTGCTACGAATACAGTCAGTATAACTGGATGATCTTCCAAAGTTCAAAAAATGAAGCCAGAAAAAAAATTCTTTCTCGTATGTGGCACCGTTCATTCGGGCCGACCGTCGGGGGTTCTCTCCGGGTACTCCGGCTTCCTCTCCCTCTGCTTTGGAAATCTTCAGCCCACAAAATGAAAAAATAAATGCAATTCTAAAATTTCGAAACTAAAATTGCTGATAACTTAAATTGCTGATCTGGCCCTTCGCACCACGTGATTGTAATGTGTCCATGTCCAGTGTGTGAGAGAATACTTGTGATTCACGTGAGCGTGCGTATTGGGTTTAGCTAGCTTTGAGCCGAATATTTGGGATAAAGAGCCTATATTAATGAGCTTATTATCTTATCTCCTGATCTGTTGAGCCATGGTCTTTTTCCTTGTTATTCTGTTCGTCGGATCGTCCTATCGACCGTCACTGTGTGCGTTTGCCAGTTCCCCGAATGTTTGTCTGGAGAATATCTTCAAAGCTACTGCAGTGAATTTTATGCACCGAGATTCATCGATACCTGTTACAGAGAGCAAGGTAATAGCATAAGAACGATAACTCTTTCTAGAATTTAGGAATAGTTATGACCCCTTCCTTATATGGGCCATAACGTTGAAAGTACCGAAGTGATTTTCGTGCAATGGGTACATAGATACATAATTATCTCAATATAATAAGAGCAAATGTACACGACAAGAAAGAAAACTGTGTAACGGAAGTAAAATGAGTTGTTTCCCTTTCAAAATTTCTTCCTGGAGGGCTTGTCCGTATTGTAGCTTGAAAAATTTTACGTTGATCTGTACGCAGTCATGATGTCCCTCTCCTGTAATGGAGGGTCATGGATCCAACCATAGGGAAAAATCAACACATTAATATCTCTGTGGTGGCTGGACCAATATTTATATAATGGTAGGACACAATTGACGCTGAATAACGTTCCATGAAAATATACACTTTAGCCCTACAAGCTACAGTGCGTGCCTGTCTTAGTGGTATATGTCCCACGCTAACACTGCGAGGTGAGCTTTGCCGTGCGCTGTAGGGGATCCCAATCTAACTTCAATCAAGGGGGTGGGGGAGGTTGATTCCACCACATAATCAACAACAGGGAATGTGCCAGCAAGAATGGTCACGTTGTCTTAGTATTGTCTATTGTCATGCAAAGTCTGGCGTCGCTGGTAATCGTAGGTTCTGAGAAATTGGTAATGTCAAAAAAACAAAACAACAACAACAAAAAACCTTCCACAACCAGCTTGCTTTGCATTGACTTTCAGTGAAGGTCACGCAAAAGAAGTTTATAAGTAAAGGCCTGTGTTTTCTGAGAAAATGACTATGTGAAAGGTTTCACGCACATGCGCGCGCGCGCACACACACACACACACACGCACACGCACGCACGCACACACACACACACACACACACACACACACACACACACGCACGCACGCACGCACGCACGCACGCACGCACGCACGCACAGACGACGGAGGATTATTACACAGGCTCACATTGTCAGGCACGTGAGCCAAATATAAGGATTTGCAAACAAACAAGATTAACAACTATAATTTCACGCAAAGCAGTGTTTGTGCGTATCAAAAGCTGCAGCCAAGGAGCCTTCATCAGGGAACAACTACAGACATACAAGTTCGTGTGTTGTCAAGACAGGTTTATCCACCTGACCGTCGACGTCGTCGACTGTGCTAGACTCCAGTGTTGTCTAAATTGTGACGGGTTTTTGTGTTGAAAATTCTTGAGTCCCACCCCCTCACACTGGTTTGGTAACGTTTTTTAGACATAATTATTCCATGCAGTGCTTGCCGCGTTGTTACGTCTGAGGAGAGTAAGGTTTTATTCTCCGCTAGTTTCCATACGGATAAACATGACCGCCTGCAAAGGACTTTGTGACACTTTTGTTGGCTTAGTATTGATGGACAGTTTTGTGATCTGGGGTGTTGGTCTGAAAGACAACACAAGCACTTCTGCTGCACTTAGCGACAATGTCGTCGACGATAGAGTTTCCGTAGAGACGTCGTTTTCTAAAGCATCAAGTGCAATAGAATTGAGGCCGGACGAGCAAATAGAGAACAGCTTTAGAGCAGCAACGCAGGACTATGTTTCCATGGTGACGACGCCGGCGTCTGTCAAGGTCATCGCTTCTATGTTTAAGTCAACCACTACGAAGCAAACCCCCAAAACGCTGGAGGTTCAAAACGCAACCCTAGCCACTGACGAGGACCACTATCAGACAAGGACCATTCAGACAGGAGTCAGGGGGGAGATGCGTGGTACAAAGGACGTTTTTGTGGATGTTAGTGAGACAGCCACGGGCAGTATCCCTTCAACTGCTGTGACTTCTGCCATGGAACAACACTCTTCACAACACTCTTCTTCATATCCAGACGCGCTGACTGAAAATAGCTCTCTCAGTTCATCAACGGTTTCCTTGGGCGAGAAAGACGAACAGCTAGAAGCGAGCACCACCATCACTACAGCAAAGACCGACTGGAGGAACATCTCGTTGACCAGTAGTGGCAATAATACATCGTATAGCAACATGAGCAGGCCTAGATATACTAACATTTCGTCAGTATCAAAGGAACGTCATGAGAATGACGTCAGCACAAGCCCTCTTACAACGTCAGATAGCTCAGTGGCAACCCATCAGATTCGCAGTCAAAGTCTTTCTCCTTCCACAGAAACAGCAACAACTGACGTAGTCATCACAACGCCGTTCTACCATCAGTCTCTGAACCTGTCAACGACAAATATTTCTGACTGTTTTCATCAAGGACAAGTTCTAGAAATATATGCTCGGGAGGGTTTCGTCTTTTATTCGAGCGATTCCTATCTGCACCCAATGCAATCCTGCAGTCTGAATCTTCACGTGCCACTGGGTCTCATCGTGCACGTGCAGCTAATTCCGTTAAAAGTACCTGAACATTCTGCCTGTATCATCATTGATGACTGTGGCGAATCCCAACGACGTCTGATGTACAAGTGTGACTCTTACAATAACTATGGCTTATACGACAATGAGTATGGCTTACACCAAGACGTGTACAGTTTCACAAGTTCCGTCACTGTCCACCTCCGGAGGGACAATAATAATCCCGACACGGTGTTCCAGTTTCGATTCCGAGCTGTGCCGTACTTGGTACGCCCACGTCTGGAAATCCTGTTTCACTCATCTACAGCAGGTATAATGTAAAAAAATCGGCTTTCACATACACTCAGCGCAACCACACACACACACACACACACACACACACACACACACACACACACACACACACACATACCACGTTTGATTCTTTATAGACCATTAAGTTTCCGCTTCGCGTGAAGTATTTTGAGACTGTTGCGAAAATACTGTTCTTGCTATTGTTATGTCGGGATTCTGTTCAGTCAGGGAGATGTGTAAAATCCTCCGCAGAAAGACTGGGGCTGTAAACGTGGCGGGATGCCTGATTATGGTTACACACACAGAGCTCTGATTCAGTATTATGACCTTGGGAGTGTTCAGCCCGGCAAAAGTCAAAATTTGTACTTTTTTTTTTTTTTTTTTGGGGGGGGGGGGGGGGGTGCGTGTTGACATCGCGCACGTGTGTTTGTTTGCCATGCTTGGTGTGAATAGTCGCCAAAAAGCTGCATTATTGTCGAGGTTGGGTGGGCGTTTGAGGGTTTAATGTCCTTTTCCTACACATATTTGAAAGACGGGTCATCGAGAAAAAGGCCAGCATAAATAGTTGGCCCCAGCCGAGAATGGAACTCACGACTCGAGCATTGAAAGTATAACGCTCGACCGCTCTGCTGTATCGGCCACCCCGCAGTGCTGTCGAGACGTTTTCCTATTCTGACCATTATTGTATCACGATGTTACACTCTTTTCTCCTTTCATGAAGTTCTAACAGATTTCTCAAGTTTTAAGTTTCTGTCGTAGATGATATTTTCCTTTTTCGCAGGTTACGTTCAAACACCACAGTGGGACGGGGAGAAATCCTACCCAATTAATATGGACAGCGCGATAAGGTGGAAAGTACCGGCCCACTACATCATGATCAGTTTTTTTGCCTTGAACTTAACACCCGGCCATGCTGTTGTCTCCGTCTACTTCGGTGAGATTTTAAAACGTGATTTGGTCTTTATGTCTGTCAATCCAACACCTGTAGTGACACGCATACATGAGAAGGACGGGAAAGCAACTAAATATATGTACGTGCATTGTGACAGCGATTATCGTTACTTTAAATGGATGTCGGGCTTCAGAATGATGTTCTCTATTCACAACAAGACAACGCTTCCAGAGCAGCTGCCTGATGGCAAGTGGAACTGCTCCGTGCCGTACTGGGCAGACTTCAGACACCATTTCGCTTGTAACTTTAGACAGGAGTGTGCTAACGACGAAGATGAAATGGAATGTCCGTATAGAAACCACTCATGCGGGAAAGGCTGGATCTTACTGGGAGGGCGGTGTTTCTTGTACGTCACATCAAAACAACCGATCACGTGGAATGAAGCGTCCATTTCCTGTCAGCTTCGTGGAGCACGACTTGCCAGTCTGAATACACCGGAAGAGTGGAGTGACGGCATTCGCCTTCTACACATGCGTGCTGAACACACACATAAATACAATGTCTACATCGGCCTCCAGCCAGCGGATCCGCCTCTGTCACATATGTATGTTGATCGTGAATGTCTGTATGACATTTTATATAGATGTGTATCTGGCTTGTGTATAAGTTCGAAACGTTTGTTTCCCCCTACTCCTCATTGGGCTGATTGTAAAATGCAAATGCGGTTTGCTAGTAGCCGCCTTTAGTAGGGCACAAAAGCCTTTCATGATACCGGACTCTGATTTCATTTGCCCTCTATAGCTTTCGGCAGGTCACCTCCCGTTGTGTCTTCCCATGAAAGCTAAGCTAAACGTGTCTTTCAAGACACTGACAAGAATTTGATCCATTTATCTCATGTAACCTCGATCTTTACCGCAGAAGCGGGCGAGATGCTTAGAATAATGTCAAGAACTTTTAGTCCACCTGCCCGAAACATCCAAGAACACAAGGAAAAGATAAATGTATTTTCTGTGTTTGCAGCTGCTAAACCCAGTTTAGATGTTGATTAGACAACAAAGCAAAAAGCAGTCAGGCGCAGTGTATTTCCTGCACATTTAAATAATAGTTTCTTCCAGATACCAAAAAACCGCACAGTGGTCAGACGGTACGATCGCTTACATGGCAAAATATTCTGGAAAACGAGTGGGGTCCAGGTCACTTTGCGGAATTTTCGACAAGGCCAAATGGGATCTGGAAGGTTACCTGAGACTGTCTGAATGCAGCGAGAGAAAGACTCGGCATTATCTGTGTGAACTGGATACTAAACTCAGTCAGTCAGAAGTACAAAAGTCAGAAATCTTGTTGCCAGCGTCCACTCCTTGGACGTCTAACTCCACTGTCCGCTACACGGAGTGCCCGGCTGGTCACGTGACACATGACTTTCTGGCGTGTAACATACAAAGCGCGTGCTGGTCACGTGATGACCTTTCAGCCTCCTGCCTCGCGCCGTTCTTCACGTGTAAGAATGGCGCTGAACGTGTGCCGTACACGTTTGTCTGTGACTACCGTTCGGACTGTAGTGACGCCAGCGATGAGAACTTCTGTGTCTTCCCGCCATGTCGGATTACGGAGTTCCCGTGCGGCACCAGCAGGCAGGTCAGTGTGTATTCGTTTTGTGTGTATTATTATAGTCCATCGTGTATTCGTCCAAACCAGTCATAAGTTCCCGTACAGCACCAGGGGGCAGGTCAGTGCGTATTCGTTTTGTGTGTATTAATATACATGTGCCCCCTCCCCTTTCTTTTTTCAAAATGTAACTAGGTCACTACCTGGGAGACAGACGGAACAGAAAGGGCAAGATGGTCACCAGCCCAGTATGTTGTTTCCATCCACTGACCTGCCGTCGTTACGGTCGTTCTTTTTAATACCATGTATTGTGGAGAAACACACACACACACACACACACACACACACACACACACACACACACACTGTGACGGAGAAGTGCGTTTCGGTGCACCATGCGTGCCAGTAAAGATGATGTAAGTTTCACTACGTCATTGTCTCTGCGGAGAATGCGAGCGACGTGCGTTTGTGCCACAAGAAATTAACTTTGAACTCGCAGAAAAATCATCCCGTCTTATAATGTGGTTTCCACTGCTATGGGAACAACATAAAAACGTCTACATGACTCTCTAGTTCTACAGTCAGTATGTCCAAAATCTGGACTAAATTGTGTCTTGTCCCTGTCCAAAGTCCATCGTGTTAATAGGATTCATCCAATCCAATCCTATCAAACATGTGATACAATCATTTATCTTTCCCAACAGTGTGTACCCCGGGAAAGCCAATGCGACGGTATAAAGCAATGCATCAACGGAGCAGACGAGAAAGGCTGCCTTGAAGATTGTAAGCTTGGTGGATGCGATATCGTATTGTTCAGATCTCCTACATCTCACACGCACAGCACAACAAATTAAGTAGTTGATTATAAAAAAAATGTCTTATTTGCCGCAGAATCAAAATACCAAGTCACTTTTCATGACTTGTCAGGATGACGGCAGAATAATAGTTTGTTTCTTTTCATACCTTGTCAGGGTGACGCCAACATAATTCTTAAGTTGCTTTATGAGAGAGAGAGTTTCTTGCAGAAGGTCCAACGCTGATCACACTGCCCAGTATAGTGTACGAAGTCCCTACAGGGCTGCAAACAAATCTTGCCCAGATCTCAAAGTCGCACAGTTCCTACCGGCCAATTCTGGTACCAAATGAAAGATCAGGCTTTGGCATATCCAGGGATAGTTTGTCCCGTAAATGCCTGCAGGCGAACATGACTATTCTCAAAACAAATGACACCATCCCAGTTTTAAAAAGTTTTTTTTTTTTTTTTTAAATGAGAGAGAGAGAGAGAGAGTTCTGTATTTTTTTTTTTAATCAGCGACTCAATATCCGAAGCTGAATTTGTCGAGAAGTGGACACGGTGCAATACTGAATGCTCTTTTGGAACGAGACAGTGGTGAGAGAGAAAAATAGGCCACCTGATATGCAAACTTTACTTCAAAGTACTATACCATTGAGTAACGAAGATGCCATTTTTCTTGGGAGCAAATTTGTTTTCTTATATTATGTGGATATCAAAATTCGTATAAATGCTTGTAGTGTCTGTTTTCAGAAACATCGTTAGTGACTGTGACTCTTGCTCTGCGGTTGTGGAGATAATATCGGACCTAGCGCAGCATGTTGCCACCGATTCCACTTCTTAATTAGCAGTTTTACAAGCAGGCCATCAGTGCATACCTTGTCAAAGACTTTCTGTAGATCAACCCAGGTTGCTAGGACTAGCTTCTGCTCCTATTTGTTGGGAGAGGTATGTAGCCTGTTCTTCTGTGCTGTGGAACTGTCTGAAGCCTGCCTGCTGTGGGGCCTCGATGTCCTCAGCCTGGAGATACCAGACCAGGATTCTGGTCCACAATTCTCTCTAGGGTCTTCACTACACAGCTGGTGAGGCTGATTGGGCGGTAGCTGGCAGCCTTTTTCCTGTCTTTACCTTTCTTCAGGACAGGAATCATGGTGGCCTCCCTCCATATCTGTGGATATCTGTGGCAGGACACCGTCTTGCCAGGTGTGGTTAAAGATTCCCAGCAGCTTGAGAACTGCCGTGTTTCCTAGGTGTTTCAGCATCTCGTTCCTGATTCTGTCAGGTCCCAGGGATGTCTGGGTTTTGAGTCTCTTCATGGCTACTTGTAGTTCTTGGAGTGTCAGTGGCTGTTTCATGGGTCCAACAGCTGTTGTTTTGCTCTCTCTCTCTCTCTCTCTCTCTCTCTCTCTCTCTGTTCCCTTCGTGATTCCCTCTGATGTGAGACGCTGATTGGTACATCGATTTCCTTTGCATAGTTATCAGCAAGGAGGTTTGCAGCTCGTCTTCCAGTTAACATTTCTCCATCCTCTTCCAGTGCGATTTTCTGGCCTCTGTTGTCCTCGTCATTGAGCTGTCCTATGAATTTCCATAGCTTCTTGCCATCCCTCTCGAGGTTCAGAGATGCTGCCTTCTCCCTCCAGCTCTGCCTTCTGGCTTGGACTTTCGCCTTGAGGAAAAAAGTGGCCTTACACTGTTGGTGCCGCAGGTTGTTTTCGGTAGACGGGTGGTTTTCCGCTCCAAGTCTGGCTTCTGACATCTCATCCTGTAGTTGTTGAAGTTTGTTTCTACAATAGGGTTTGTACTCTCTTCGGGCCTCTCTTGGGATACTTTCCTGGGCTGCCTTCAGGGTGCACGTATTCAGGTCTTTAACTATGTGGTTGATGTCTCTTCCCTGGACTTGAACGTCACTTGTGAGAACACTGGTGCGGTGACTAAACAGGCCCCAGTTCACCTTCTTGAAGTTCCAGCGTGGTTGGACAGGGTTGGTGATGGCATTCTTGTCGATTGTAAGGAACACCGGCCTGTGATCGCTACCTCCAAGCTGCTCTCCCACCTCCCTGGTGGGATCCTTGTGGACGTCCTCAGTGCAGAGTGCTAGGTCTGTGGAGGAGGTAGTGTGCCATCGTCTGGAGTAGAATGTTGGAGTGTCTTCTGGTCTATAGATGAGGATGAGTCTGTTGTCATCTTGCCAGTTTTCCACTTCTTCTCCTCGGCGATCCATGTGGTCACAGCTCTGGGAGTATCTGTTGAAATCACAAACTGCTAGGAAGCCTGTGGCTGGAACCTCGATGCTGTCGAGGGAGAGGGGTCTGGGCAGTAGAGGTTCATGATGTGCAACTCTCCAGCATCCAGTTTGAGTCTGGGTGCTTGATACTCACTTCCCTCCATATGGACGGCTGTCTCGCAGGCGTGTGTATTATTTCTGACCAAGGTCAGGACACCACCTTTGCGTCTAAGCGCTGCTCCGCCCTGAAGAAACCTCAGTGGGCGAGCACTATATCTGTCACATCTGTGTGACGGTGTCATGTTGGGGATGGGAGCGGGGTACTGTGATTTTCTGCAGTGCGCCTGTGGTTCAGTACCGCCGACTTCAGCCATCTAATTTTTCTGTAGGGGTTTCATCACCCTTAGCTCTTGGCCCGTGAGTCCTGCCCTGAGAGCACAGGGGGTGTTGTATCGGAATTTCCTTTTCCTAGGAGGCTAGCCATCCATGATTTACGAACGCCTCCTATCCGGGTTTTCTGTTAGTGTTTTCCTTCACTTAGTTGGACTGCCTGCCTCAGCTGTAGAGCTCAAAATGCCCTGGTGCCTGGTTACCGTCTGCCTGATTGAGTGCATGGACCAGGGTCATCACTCATATTCAGATCAGTTCACCAGGCGATGACTGCAAATCCCGGCAGCCCCGTGCCCCTCTTGACCAGGTGGTCTGGGTAGGACGCGGGTTTTTCTGGGTTTTTTTGTTTGTTTGTTTGTTTGTTTGTTTCTTCGTTTTTTTCTACCGAGCTTGTCTCCTCTAGATCTGTTGTGTTCTGGCCCTGGGGCGCGGGCTACCCAGTCACGGGGTCACCTCGAGAATGATGCGGCTCTTCGCTCGCGCACAACGGTCTTGAGTGGGAGAGGTTATGCTAGACCAGAGGAATTACAGACACAGCATGCCCTTTTCATGCAAGGTCGTGAGCGGGAGAAGTGATGCTACGTAACGACCTGCCATGTGACAAGCAAAGCACGACAACACACAAGGCAGACGAGACATGCACCCACCAACACAAAAGCACAAGCACTAGATCTGGGGGAGAGATACGCTGGGGAATCTCTACTGCCCACAGTCCCAGCACATCACCATCCCCTGGAGCTTCCAGTCGGCTACTACTGACTATCTGCTAAGAATTTCTCTCTCAGAATACATACAATTTATTTTAAAATGTGTCTAAAAGCGTATCTTTTATAAACTTTATACTTTTTCTAATCAAGAATTGTAAAACTGTACATCCAAGGTTTTGATTACACTTTTTGATTACACTTCGGCTTAAATTCTAGAATTCAAAACAAAACACATTTTCCAAGTTTCTACGAGAAAATTTGACTGATTGCTGATGGAAAATTTAATAATAGCACATGTGCTACAATTTTTGAATGCCATAGAAGAGCTGTCTTCAGCGACTAAGGTGGAAAAAATAACGAACTTCCTGGACAAACACATGGTTACGGGCTAGACTTTATCAGTTTAAGCGTAAGTCAGTGAAATTGTCCATTAAATTTCGTGACTCTACTTTTATAAAATGAACTCTTCTTGTTTTACTAATGTCGATCATTCTAAAATTTCACAATGTTTAACAGGGGAAAAATCCAAAAGAAATCGAACGTTACCAAAGAAATGAATGCATTTTCACTAACAATGTTTAAGCCATGAGGTTTTACTGGGACTTAAAATGAAACAATGAAACAACATTATAGCTTGACCATTTTTCTACAATATACAGTTGGAAAAGGCCACAAAGACTGGGTCGTGCCTCCTGCAAAAGTGAAATTCGACGGGAGGGGAATGTATTCTCTAATGCCTTTAGACATTGCTGCACATCAGACGCACAACCTCTCTTGCCCTGAGACGTATTTCCAATGTCCTGGGATCGAGTACTATTGTCTGCCTGTCTACGTGCGATGTAATGACGTGTACGACTGTCCGGGCAAAGAGGACGAGGCGGCGTGTGACAGCTACACGTGTCCAGGGTTCTACCGCTGCCGCGCGTCTTCCATCTGTCTGCACGAGTCCAATCTGTGTGACGGCGTTACCCATTGTCCACGTCACGACGACGAGCTGATGTGTAACGCCACTTGTCCAGAGGGCTGCACGTGCTACGGACTGTCTTTTTTCTGCACGGGCAGTTTTCCGGCAAGCAGTTTCCCTGGCCTTCGCTTTCTGGACGCTAGCTGCACCGATATGACGTCAGCAGACGTATCATCCAATAGTCTTCTGGTTCACCTGAGTCTAGCGGAGTGCGCTCTAACACACCTGGACAGGCTTCACCTGCCCAACCTGCGTAGTCTGGATCTCAGTGACAACTTGCTGACGTCACTGAGTCGTACTGATCTTCAGGAATTGACCAACCTTCAGGTGTTGTCCCTGGCTGGCAATCCACTAACCCAGGTCAACATGACGCCGCTACACGAGGTACAGACAATACCCTGGCTTCTCTCGCTAGACGTGTCCAGGATCCCTACTCCAGAGCTCAACGTCCATCTTGTGCATATGTTTCCTAATCTGGAGAAACTCAATATGTCTGGCAGTCGTGTAGACCGCGTGCAGGGGGAGGAATTCAGACTGCTGGAACAGCTGCGCGTGTTGGACCTTCGTGGATGTCCAATTACCGAGTTTCCACGAGGGATATTCGAGGGACTTGACCAGCTTCACACTGTATTCGCCGATAACTACAAACTGTGCTGCCCCGATACTCTACCCCCGGGATTTCCGGAAGCTAACTGTCATACTCAAACGGATGAAATTTCGTCATGTGACGCTTTGCTTCGTTCAGATTTTTATCGCGCTGTTCTTTCCATCTTTGCCACGCTTGGTCTACTGTGTAATGCAGGCAGCTTTATGTATCGCGCCATCATGGACAAAGCCTCGAGCAGCCAAGGTTTCGGCGTGTTTGTTGCTCATTTGTGTGTGGCTGACTTCTTGATGGGCGTGTACCTGGTGGTGATTGGCGTGGCTGACAGACTGTATCAGGGCAACTACCTGTGGAAGGACAGAGAGTGGAAACACAGCACAGCGTGTAAAGCGGCCGGCTTTCTGTCTCTGTTGTCCAGCGAGGTGTCGGCCTTCATCATCTGCCTCATCACGCTGGATCGATTCCTCGTGTTGCGCTTCCCTTTCAGCCATTTCCGCTTTGAGAGGCGGTCTGCTCGCGTGGCTTGCGTCATTGTCTGGGCCGTTGGATTCGTCCTGGCCGCCGTACCCTTATTTCCGGTGACGTCACACTGGGAGTTCTACAGCCAGACAGGAATCTGTATTCCGCTGCCAATCACGAGTAACGATTTTGCTGGCCACACCTACTCCTTTAGCGTGGTCATCATCCTTAATTTCGTCCTGTTTGTGATGATCGCTGCGGGCCAGGTGTTCATCTACTGGTCAATCCGCACCAACAGCATGACCGCTTCCGACACGACCAAAAAGTCGAATGACGTGACCATCGCCCGTCGACTGATCACCATTGCTATATCCGACTTCCTGTGCTGGTTCCCCATTGGTTTGCTGGGATTGCTGGCGGCGGACGGTGTCCCCGTTCCTGGCGAGGTCAATGTGACTGTGGCAATCATTGTTCTGCCCATCAACTCGGTCCTCAACCCTTTCCTGTACACTCTCAATATGCTGCTCGAGCGTCAGCGCCAGGAGCGGGATAGACGGTTGTTTAGGTTAATTATGTCCCAGCTTCAGAAGAAGCATCCGAAAATCCCTTGCTTAACAGCGAAGACGGAGGCGATCACCTACACAGAAGATGAGGCTTGGGAACTATTGAGAACCTGGCTGGTCTCCGGACTGCTGGCGCCTGATACGGTCAAAGCTTTTCTCGAGGGATCTTGACAAGCTCCTGTAGAAGAAGACAATACTAAGATCTGTTGTGCTCCTCGTAACAGGATATTATTCTCATTGTGGAGTCCGGTGTTTTCCCACACTCACTTCCATACGTGACCCACCCTTTTTCCTCTGTACCCTGTCCTTTCCTCGGCGGTATTATGTTGTACTGTGAATACTGTTCAGGCTGGTATATCCCCCGTCCGTCCACCACCCCCCCCCAACACCCCCCCCCCCCACAACACCACCCTACCCTCACGTACAACCACACCCACAGGAGCACGCAGGAAAATGTGGTGTAGTATTTTTCAGAATAGCGGATCACTATCAGATTATGTGCAGCTTGAACTAGATATAGTGCGACTGGTAATGCAGCCACCAACGATTTTCGGCGATAACGTTTTATCGAATTCCTACCAAAGAAAATTAGTTTATACTGGCCGAGTGACTTAATATATTTCATGTTACTCGGGGTTCTCGGTTTCTTCGTTTTTTCTTGACATATATGAGATTTGTTTTGTGAAAACACGATCTGACAAGAAAGTGAACTACCTAAATTATCCTAATAATAGTTTAGGACGTAGAACAAATTTGACCCTAAATTTGTATTACAGAAATCAGTAGAGCACAGGCCCCACATTCGGTGGTGGTCTCCGGGACGTTTTTCTCCGTCCGCGCGTCACCGTTCAAAACGACCGTTTATCTTGCCATTTTCACTATATGAGCCCTAAAATGGGCGTTTTAGAGTATGTACACAGTATGGGTGTTTCCGGGTACAGCAATGCGCAGAACTCCGTTCTAAATACTGTCACTGTCGGACAAGATCCGCACTGTTCACTATTCATAATATGAAATTTCACCCCAAACGGAATGATGCTGCTTTGGAAATCACCACCATAATTATGCCGTTAAATATTGTATTTGAGGTAGGTGGGCTAGACGGACGTCGATATCTTACAAACAAGAGTGTAGATCTCAGTCAAATTTTCCACAGTGATTACTAGTAATCAAAGTTTACGAGCATGAACCGTTTGGGTGGCTTCAAGATCAAGGTTATAATCAGTCGATCGGTTCAGGTGTTTATTTCGTGTGTCGACGGCAATATTCAAAATCTACAAAACCTGTTTTAACCAAACTTTGCAGGGTGATAGACCTTGATAAAACGAAGTGTCAAGACAAGAATTGCGTCTGGGTCTAAGGTCAAGGTCATAATCTATACGCCTAACCGGGACTTTTCAGACTTTGATATCTGGGGGAAAAAAAAGACAAAACTTTCAGCGCTTTTCAGTTACATTTTGCGTGGCAATGGATCTTCAGGAACCAAACTGTCTTTACCCAGAATCACGTCAATGACTACAAGGTCATGGCGGCCATATCGTCTTTTTGTAACCAAGACATGTTCGAACCCAGGTGACATATTTAAAATACTTTTCACAAGGTGATACATCATGATGAGACGGACAACCAGAACAGTGTTTTCCGCGGTGTGACATCTCAGGAGATTAAGATTTCATTGTCCGCTAGTTTTGATAAATATGACCGCCTACAAAGGACTTTGTGATATCTTTGTTGGCTTAGTATTGATGGACAGTTTTGTGATCTGGGGTGTTGGTCTGAAAGACAACACAAGCACTTCTGCTGCACTTAGCGACAATGTCGTCGACGATAGAGTTTCCGTAGAGACGTCGTTTTCTAAAACTTCAAGTGCAGTAGAATTGAGGCCGGACGAGCAAACAGAGAACAGCTTTAGAGCAGCAACGAAGGGCAGTGTTTCCATGGTGACGACGCCGGCGTCTGTCAAGGTCATCGCTTCTATGTTTAAGTCAACCACTACGAAGCAAATCCCTAAAACGCTGGAGGTTCAAAACGCAACCCTAGCCACTAACGAGGACCACTATCAGACAAGGACCATTCAGACAGGAGTCAGGGGGGAGATGCGTGGTACAAAGGACGTTCTTGTTGATGTTAGGAACAATATCTCGTTGACCAGTAGTGGCAATACTACATCGTATAGCAACATGAGCAGGCCTAGATATACTAACATATCGTCAGCATCAAAGGAACGTCATGAGAATGACGTCAGCACAAGCCCTCCTACAACGTCAGATAGCTCAGTGGCAACCCATCAGATTTGCAGTCACAGTCTCTCTCCTTCCACAGAAACAGCAACAACTGATGACGTAGTGATCACAACGCCGTTCTACCATCAGTCTCTGAACGTGTCAACGACAAATATTTCTGACTGTCTTCAGCGAAGACGTGTTCTAGACATCTATGCTTGGGAGGGTTTCGTCTTTTATGACTCGAGTATTGACATGCACAATATGAACGACGCCAACCTGCGCAAATGGAGACGGTGCAAGCTGAAACTTCACGTGCCACTAGGCCTCCACGTGCACTTGCAGGAAATTCACTCAACCTTTACCTGGCTGTCTGATCCCTCGAGGATTCAGAAGCGACAAAAGGGTGTTTAACTTCGAATACCTCATAAACTATTGACAGTTCTAAGCTCCTAATAGGCCTACCTTATGCCAAAATTGTATACTTCTTGATGAACAAGTTAACAAGTAATCAGTGTCTTAATTTTTTACTACACACAAATTACGATGTGGGTCCTCCAGGACCCGAACATTTCAAAGAGCGATCCATTTTGTGAAGAGTGGGTCCGCCAAGACCCGTACATTCTGTGAACGGTAAAGAACTAGAGCATCGGATCCAACTCGCAATGACTCCTTTGTTGTTTGTTTGTTGGTTTGTTTGTCTTTGTTGTTTTTCAACGTGTTAACACCGCACACAACGCATATATGCGAGGGGAGCCGGGGTGGTCGAATGGTAGAGTGTTGGGCTTTTAATGCGCGGGTCGTGAGTTCGAATCCCGGCTGGGGCCAAATATTTGTGCTGGCTTTTTCATCGTTGCCCCGTCTTTGATATCACCCTATGTGGTGGAAAGGACGTGAAACCCCCAAACACCCCTCCCCCACGCATATATACGAGATTGCCTCTAAATGAAGGGCGGCTGTATACACATGATTGACACAGGTCAAAGTTTTGTCACATCACGTGTATTTCGAGCATTTTTTTGCATAGACTACCACGACTGCCCTTATCAGCGTACCAACCCGTATATCATTTCTAAAAATTAGATTCATTCATTAATTTGATTAATTACAGGTGACGTTCATTTAGGTGGCATTGGGAAACTTGTGTATACGGCCGGCCTTCATTTACAGGCCATGTCGTATAGTGTGCGTTGTAAACACTTTCTATACCCATAATTTGTGAATAACAGGGAAATCACATGACATAAACAAGCTTCCTCTGTCAGATGACCTGCGTTAGACTAACGTCAAATGTTTAGTTCACGGAATTTACGTCATCGTTCTCTCTCTCTCTCTCTCTCTCTCTCTCTCTCTCTTTTCCGGGATTCTAGATCCGCTATAGCGTAGCGGATCTAGTGCCTTTGGTAGGTCTTACAGACTTGAAGAAAAAAACAATCGATCAAATAATAATAATAATAATAATAACAACAACAAAAGAGAAAAAAATTGCATAAAATTTGGAGAAACAAATTGTCCTGCTGTCAAACAGGTAATTCCGAGGTTCCTCCACCGTGCGTACTCTATATGTCAATTCAACAATGCGAGAACGGCTCGTAAGGCCCGATGCACACGAGCGTCGGCGTCAGCACCATGAAGCAAGCAGCGAAGGCTGTCTCGCATCATACGCCTCGCGTGAGCGTGTGGTGTGCGCCGTTTGCATGCACACTTGGCTTCGGCGTCATTCGTCTGCACGGCCTGTTCACTGAGCCCACACTGCACGCGCTGACCCACACTGCTTTCTGATTGGCTGAAACCAAGTCTGCAGCGCGGCGTCAGCAGCAGAAATAGGACATGTTCTATACGCGGCGTCAAAGGATTCCGCCGCCTGGCATCATTGATGCCGTTGCCTGTCGCCAGGCGCCGATGTCAAGCACACGTGGCGGCGCCTTGAAACTGTCGCCGGGAGTCAGATCCGCCGCTCGGCATCATGACGCTGACGCTCGTGTGCATCGGGCCTAAGACACCACGGCAGTACTACCGAAACGCCGCATATACTGCAACGTGCCTGGGCGTTCATTGCTCTCCGTTGCTGCCCGGCTAATGCCTTTTGTAGGTACACTCGGGCTAATGCATGTATGCGTACTTGAATGCGCATGCGTGAGCGCGAGTGTCCATACATAAGGTACCTACACCTGTCAGTATTGAATTCCAACGAAATGGCCCTGCATGTATGTGTACATGTTGTAGAGATCGCGAAAAGTCACTGCATTTCGATGGAAATTTCTAGACCATCCCAGAACATGCGAGTGCAGTAACGTCAGCAGATTACGTAACCTCGGAAAGATTCCGTACTTGCCAGTATGTTACAGAATGTTCTAGATCTGACCTGTTAGTATATAAGCAGCACTGCACAGCGTTCTGGGTTCTTCCTCTTTCATGAGTTTGTTCTTGCGCATCTTCTGTTAATAAAGTATTGGAGTTCCAGCCTGTTGTATCCCGTGTCTTCTCTGCGAGTGCACCGAGAGAGCGACATAGCAGGAGAAAAATACAACAGAAATATTTGGCGTCGCCGACAGGATTCGACATTGATCTACCTACGAAGGGACAGTACTCTCCAGTACTCAAGAAACTCCAACTACAGAAGTTGCACCCCTTCAACTGTTGCAGCAGCGAAAATTGACGACTGACCATGGCAGAGACAGCGGAGCTGATAAAATTGCTTAGAGAGCAATTAGAACAGCAGAAGGAACAGATGAAGATTCAGAAGGAACAGATGGAACAGCAGAAGGAACAAATGGAACAGCAGAATGAACAGCAGAAGGAACAGATGAAGGAACAGATGAGGATTCAAGCAAAGCAGCATGAAGAAGAATTAGCAGTCCAAAGAGAGCAGATGGGTGCGTTGATGAAGATGATTCAAGTTCAGACGCCGACTGGGGATTCCAGCGCAAGTACCCGTCCTCACACTTCTACTGTTTCGACCGCCGCTATTCCACCTTTCGCTGCCTTTGATTCCACTTCAGAACTGTGGCCTGACTACTGGTCAAGATTCTGCACATTTCTTGTCGCCAACGCCGTTCCTGACGACCGCAAGGCTCAAGTCTTCCTCACTAATCAGACTCCGGCTGTCTACAAGCAACTGGCAAATCTGGCTGCTCAACAGAATCCAAAAACGGACATCAACAGCCTGACGATGGACCAAATCGTCGAGTTCATGAAAGAACAATTTGACCCAAAACTGTTCATAGTGCGAGAACGTTTCAAGTTCTGGAGCAACATGGAACGGAAGCCAGGCGAAACACTCCAGGAGCTGGCAGCCCGTATACGTCAAGACGCGGCTACCTGTGACTTTCCTTCGATCCAAGATCCTCAAGATGAAGCTCTAAGGCAGAGATTCATATGTTCTGTCAACAACGAAGCTGTCTTGAAGGCTCTTTTCAAGGTCAAGGATACCGAGTTGGATTTTGCCAAGGCTGTCAAGATCGCCATAGAGACTGAAGACGCGGCAAAGGTGGCCAAGGAAACTGTCTACGGTTCCAAGCCCAGGCCGGTCAACAAAGTCAAGGCGAACAACAAAGGGGGTCAACCAAAGAACCACCAGCAGTCTAACTCCACGACCAGCAATTCAGCAAAGTGCTACAGGTGTGGAAAGGCTCATAGAGCAACAGACTGCTACTACAAAGACTCCAAATGCAACTACTGTCAGAAGATAGGACATTTGGAGGCTGTTTGCAGGAAAAAACTGCATCAACAGCAACAAGGGGGACGACAGTCTGCAAAATCTTCAGTGAAAAGTATCACAAAAGCAGAGCTCGTCAAAGCCATCCTCGGCGAAGTTCCCCAAGATACTCCTAGGTTGGACGTTCCAGTCACAATCCAGGATCAACAGTTCACGATGGAGCTGGACACCGCAACCACAGGAAATTTTGTTTCTGTGCCAGTCTGGAAACAACTGGGAAAACCGAAGCTGGATGACGTCACACATCGGTACGAGTCTGCCAGCAAGCACGACCTACCCGTGTTGGGCACCTTCATGGGCCAGACTAAGGACCCAGTGACTGGTAAACAGAGCTCCATTCCCTACATCGTCACCAAGATCCCTGATCTCAACCTACTTGGACGAAACGCGATCCAGGCTCTGGGAATTTCAGTGGACAATGCCCTTGGACTGAAGAGCATAGAGAGTCAAGTCAAGAGCGAGGGTGCAAAAGAATCGCATCCGAAGACCTCCAGCACAACTTATGCTTCTCTTCAAAAGGATTGCCACACTCTCTGCGACAAGTTCCCAGATCTCTTCAAGGAAGAATTGGGATGTCTGAAGGATTTTGAGCTGGAAGTAAAGTTCAAGTCCGACGCGAAGCCTGTTTTTCACAAGGCAAGGCCGGTTCCTTTCGCCCTTCGTGATGACCTGACGAAAGGCTACGAAGAAGGCATCGCCAAAGGAGTCTGGAAGCCAGTCCAATTCAACGACTATGGAACACCAGTTGTTCCAATTCGTAAGACAAACAGTGCAGGCGCCCTGAAGCCAAAACTGCGGATCTGTGGTGACTACTCAGTTGGGATCAACGATCAACTTGCTGATCACCGTCACCCAATGCCTCTCCCAGAGGAACTGATGCAAAAGCTGGGAGGAGGATTCGGTTACACAAAGATCGACCTCGCTGATGCCTACAACCAGATCAAGCTGGCACCAGAAAGTCAGCGCAGACTAGCCCTCAGCACTCACCGTGGGGTACTTCTGCAACAACGACTACCTTTCGGAATCAAGTCAGCACCTGGTTATTTTCAGGAGATCATGGAAAATCTGACCAGTGATCTGCCTGGAGTTGCCGTCTTCCAAGATGACATACTCACCAGCGGGAAGGATGCCAAAGATCATCTGAGCAACCTGGAACGACTACTCACGCGTCTGAACGACAACGGACTCAGATGCCGTCGTGAAAAATGCCTGTTTGCTCAACCCAGTGTGGAATACCTTGGACACACTCTATCGGCTGAAGGAATCTCCAAAGGATCCAAAGTCGAGGCAGTCTTGAAGATGCCACCACCTACGGATGTCTCAAGCTTGAAGTCTTTTCTGGGCTCAGTACAATTCTACGGGAAATTCATCCCAAACCTGGCTACTATGGCAGAGCCGCTCTACCGCCTGACAAAGAAGGCAAGTCCCTGGAAGTGGGGAGAAGAGGAACAAGCAGCTTTTGAACAACTGAAGAATGTGCTTTCCTCTGATCAAGTCCTTGTACACTTCGACCCAGAAAAGCCTGTGGGGCTGGCTTGTGACGCATCCAACGTTGGAATTGGAGCAGTACTGTTTCATCGCTATCCGGATGGAAGCGAGCGCCCAATTGCCAATGTGTCCAAGACTCTTACAGCTGCAGAAAGAAACTACAGCCAAATCCACAAAGAAGCCCTAGCCATCATCTATGGTTTGCGGAAATTCTACCAGTATCTGTACGGACGACAGTTCATACTGGTGACTGATCACAAGCCCCTGACGGCGCTGTTCGGACCAAAGAAAGGGACACCACTTCTTGCAGCTAACAGACTAGCTCGGTGGGCCCTACGGCTAAACCAGTTCGACTACACGATCGAGTACCGGAAAACTGCAGATCACGGCAATGCAGATGCCCTCAGTCGCTTGCCTTCAGGAGACGACATCGACTTTGACAGGGAGGAGAGTGGGGAAGACACGGACATGGTGTGCACCATCCGAGTTCTCAGTCTTCAAGTCAAACCTTTCGACGCCAACATCCTTCGTCAAGAGTCAGGCAAAGATCCAGTGATAGCTACAGTGATGCGCTACGTGCGCGAAGGGTGGCCGCTGAAGCATGCTGAGATCAACGAAGAAGTCAGAAAGTTCCAGAAGTTGTCAGATTCTCTCAGTACCTGCCACGGATGCCTCATCTATGGTACAAGAGTTGTGATTCCACAAAGCCTGCAGCCCAAGATCCTTGATCTTCTGCACATCGGACACTTCGGCATGGAACGCATGAAGCAGTTGGCAAGAACTGCAGTATACTGGCCCGGTATCGA
This sequence comes from Batillaria attramentaria, assembly GCA_018292915.2. Classification (NCBI taxonomy): domain Eukaryota; kingdom Metazoa; phylum Mollusca; class Gastropoda; family Batillariidae; genus Batillaria; species Batillaria attramentaria. Next base: position 827,229 of record JACVVK020000186.1, on the reverse strand, counting down.
CGCTGCAATAGAGATGACGAGTCGACGATGTGACTCATGCGGCGAACATCAAAACAAGCCATCCAAACCGCCAGTTCATCCCTGGATGTTACCAGAGAAGCCATGGAGCCGAGTTCACTTGGACCACGCCATCAACTTCATGGGCACCAACTGGCTGGTGATCACGGATGCTTACTCAAAGTACCCATGCATCCACCCAACGTCATCCACGTCCACTAGAGCTACTCTAGACCTGCTGGAAGAAGACTTCGCTCACTTCGGATACCCACACACGTTGGTCTCCGACAATGCAACCACCTTTGTTTCTGAAGAGTTCCAGAGCTGGTGCAAGGAACGTGGGATCACGCACCTGACAGGAGCGCCCTATCATCCTGCTACCAATGGAGCTGCAGAACGGCTGGTGCAGACTTTCAAGCAAGCTCTCAGGAAGTCTTCTCTGCCCCCGAAGCGAGCACTTCAAGAGTTTCTTATGCAATACCGGAGAATGCCGACATCCTGCGGATTCTCTCCGAGTGAACTCTTGATGTCCAGGCAGATTCGGACAAGGATCGACACTTTGCTTCCCTCGCCAGCACACATAGCTCAGGGGAAGCAATCCAAGGAGGCATCTAAAACTCAGGTGACTCCAGACTCAGGAGGTGTCGCCAAGGTGACCAGGCAGTACAAGGCCGGAGATCCAGTATACGCACTGCACTATGGACCTCACCATGCCAAGCAGCCCAGATGGGTACCAGCAGTGGTCAAGAAGTCTACGGGTACTCGCTGCTTCAACGTCAAGGTAGTTCCTCGTGGCCCAGTTTGGAGACGACACTGGGAACAGTTGCGCCCACGTTACGCTTCTGAAGAGGACAACGAACCTGGTGATTCAGCAGATGCCTCTGAGCTCCCGATCGACCATCCCATGGAGATTCTGGAGAACGTGCCACCAACACAGAACCAGAGCAGACCACGACTGGCCAGGACCAAGCCACCTGTTCCCGAGTATGGTCCAGACAACCCCAGACGATCCAAAAGAACACCAAAACCCAGAGACAGACTTTGTTGTTGAAGTTTGTTGTGAAACAACATTTTTGGTAGGGAGGTGTTGTAGAGATCGCGAAAAGTCACTGCATTTCGATGGAAATTTCTAGACCATCCCAGAACATGCGAGTGCAGTAACGTCAGCAGATTACGTAACCTCGGAAAGATTCCGTACTTGCCAGTATGTTACAGAATGTTCTAGATCTGACCTGTTAGTATATAAGCAGCACTGCACAGCGTTCTGGGTTCTTCCTCTTTCATGAGTTTGTTCTTGCGCATCTTCTGTTAATAAAGTATTGGAGTTCCAGCCTGTTGTATCCCGTGTCTTCTCTGCGAGTGCACCGAGAGAGCGACATAGCAGGAGAAAAATACAACAGTACATGAATGCACACGTGTGAGTGTGAGTGCACCTTCATAATGTATACCAGTACCTTTGTGTGTCAGTTTTTAATCATAACCTAAGCAATGGCCCAGCATGTATGTGTACATGAATGCACATGCGTGACTGTGATTGCACCTACATAAAGTATACCAGTACCTTTGCGTGTATATGATTCTAGCCTAAGAAATGGCCCTATATGTACGTGTATATGTCTTTGTTAGGTCTTACAAACTTGAAGAGAGAAAGAAAAATATGAATGCACATGCACATGTTCTTCCTTGTTTTTCTTTCGTGTACGTTTGGTGTATAACTCTAGCTGATAAAAAAAAAGTACACGAACACGAAAACAAAAAGTGAGCAGCACAGCATTGTGCATGTTAAGTTATTGTTCTTATTACAATGATGTATATTGTAAACATGCAAAAGAGTAAATGTTTACAAGAGAATAAAGTATAAATGAATAGAATAAGTAAAAAAGAAAAAGGAATCAATAATAGTTAGATACGATGCGCTAACTCTTTGCCCTTACTACGTGTATGGGTCTTGGCGGACCCACTCTTCACAAAATGTATTTGTCCTGGCGGACCCATGACGTCGGGATAGGTATATAGACTGGGGCCGCTCTTTGAAAAGTATGGGTCGTGCACGACTCACTTTGTGGTTGGTGTGTAGCCCAAAGCCTCGTGATAGTAAACGTTAAAATCTCCTGAAGGTTTCGGCTGTATGGACATTGAAGATGGTGGCGACACCGAGCGACTGATGCTGACGTGTTCCTACGACGATGTTGACAATGAAATCCCCCCAGACGTGTACAGTTCTGCAGGTTCCGTCACCGTGAAGATCACGAAGAGGGCTAAGGAGCCCCAACTCATGTTCCAGTTTCGATTTCGAGCTGTCCCGTCCTCGGCACGTCCAAAATTGGAGATGGTGTGTCACTCATCTACAGCAGGTATAATGTAAAATAATCAGCTTTCACACACACACACACACACACACACACACACACACACACACACACACACACACACACACACAAAACGTTTTGGTTCTTTACTCGCTCCTCTCCAATAATAAAGCCCTTTAAAGGCCGGTGCGTGTCTTCTTAGGTATACAACACATGATAGTCACACACACACACACATCACACAGCTCGTCAGCCTTCCTCCACCTTTTTACAAAACATACACAAAGCATGCCACCAACTCATACTACTGTATCCACAAAACAATCCCTAAAATAGTAGCGGCTGTTTGCCGAGGATACTATATTCCGACGGTAAAGTGCCGAAAGATGACGGGAGAATTATCGAGGGAAATGTTCTCTCCATTGAATGTACACTGGTTATGGGGACCATGAAAGGCGCCACGCCCGGCGCTGACCCCGTGGAAGGGGTGGGCTGCCTCCTGTACCTAGAAAAAAAGAGGGGCGATGAGCACAGCAGCTGTGACAATGGTCGCCTCCCGTCTCCGTGTGTGTGTGTGGGGGGGGGGGGGTCTTAAAGGAGGTATTTCTGGCCCGTTGAGTTGTTCTCATCAGGAATTGTGGCAAGGGGCATTTTTCCCCCTCAAATTTTGCACAAACAGACACTCGCCGCAAAACTGGTTAAACTGCACATACACAGGGAAGGGTGGGTGTTTGGGGGTTTAACGTCCTTTTCCACCACATAGGGTGATATCAAAGACGGGGCAACGATGAAAAAGCCAGCAGAAATATTTGGCCCCAGCCGGGATCGAACTCACGACCCGAGCATTAGAAGTCCAACGCTCTACCATTCGACCACCCCAGCTCCCCTACACGGGGCAGACATTTCAGTGCTGTATGTTGTCATGCTTAGACCTGGGTCAAAGAATCTGATAAACTGATGTTGTCTGGGACCAATGCATGTGCTCTTTTACTTCTTATCGTTATTTAAGGTCAACGAAATGGAACTGGCATATTGCATTCTGGTCTTTGGTACATTCACAGCCAATGATGAACAAGGTCTGTAGGCTACCAGCAATAAATGTGGCTAACTTTTTGGGTCTATTGTGGCAAGCGCACCGGTACCTCGTGCATAATAGTCCATCTTGCCGAACAATTTGTCATTTGTAGGATTTGGGGACTTTATACTCTCTTCTTGCACATTACCAATAGCTTGTCTTTAATTTGTTCTGCATGCATATATTATCTCTTATGCAAATTCTCTTCTTTTTTTTCTAATCTGGTGGGCCCACTGCAGGCTTTTGATGACAACATGGGGGCAAATTAATGGCAAATACTAGAACAGGACTTCACCAATGGGGATCCTTTCGGTCCTTGTGTGACGACAGAAGAAGCACCCCTCTTGTCTCGCCTTGCGGGATCTTCCATGTGGAGCCAGAGGATTGGGTAGCCCTATGCTGCTTTCATGTCTCCAGACACTCTAACTTCACAGCTAAAAGCTGCTTAGAAGTGTTTGCTACAATCTAGCATGGAGCGAAACTTTGCGATTCTTGCGGGGGGAAAAATACCCCGAAAACAAAAATACATGGGTTTGGGTAACAAAATATTTGAGCAAAAAATATTAGATATGACTTTTTAAAAAATAAAATTGTCTTCGTGTAAGTGCAACATGGTGTATTGAACTGTATCCAAAATTTCAAAGTGACTGAGCTCCAGAAAACCCAGTTATTGCGTGTTGAAAGAGCTGTATGGTACACGGTAGCCTCAGACATGTGCTCTCAGTTAGTTAGTTACTTAGTTAGGGCTTAACGCATGACTACTCTCAGAGGAGGGGAATGGTAGTATATATGCCATAACATCCAGGGTATGAGTGGAACTGGCATGAAACCTGGCGATGCACCTTTCAATACGATACGGTTTTCAGATAAGAGTGTGTTTGACTTTAAAGAAATCATGATTTTCCTTGATTGGCCTCCGCCCCTCTGCTGGAAGCGGGTGATCCTAAACAAAAAAGAAAGAAAGAAAAAAAAAGGCTGTGCTGTTACCGCCGGACCGGGAGATGGGAGAAGCATGGGGAGGGTCACGCTTTGCGCTCTGACCAGCCCTGTACGGGCTACAGTCTGAAATAAGGTGCGCTCTGACCATTAAAGGGGGTTTTAGTTTCCGCATTGCATGAAGTTTCTTGAGGCAGCTCCGATTACGGTTATTGTTATGTCGGGATTCTATTCAAAAACAAAGATGTGTGAAATCCTCCGGAGACGGACTGTGGCTGCCCACTTGGCGGGGTACCTCAATATGGTTACCCAAGCAGTCGTCTCATCCAGTGGTATGACTTTGGGGGCGTTCAGCGTTGTATGCGTGTATGTGATAGTTGAAATCGTGCACGCGTGTTTGTTCGCCATGCTTGGTGTGAGTTGTCGTGAAAAAACCCTGCCTTACTGTTGAGCTTGCATGGGTGTTTGAGGGTCAGTTTAACGTCCTTTTCCACTACATACGAGAAAAAAAGACCATAAATATTTGGCCCCAGTCGAGAATGGAACTCACGACCCGAGCATTGAAAGTTCAACGCTTCTACCACCCCGCTGTCCCGGCCAACCCGCAGTGCTGTCGAGACTTTTTCCTACTTTGACCATTGTTGTATCACGATGTTACACTCTTTTCTCCTCTCATGAAGTTCTGACTGATTTCTTAAGTTTAAACTGAGTCTCTGTACACGGAAAACCTGTCATAGTTGATATTTTCCTTTTTTTCAGGTTACATTCAAACGCCACAGTGGGACGGGGAGAAGCCCTACCCAAGTAACATGGACAGCTGGGTGAAGGTGAAAGTACCGGCCCAGTACGTCATGATCAGTTTTTTGGCCTGGAAGTTGGAACGCTTCCATGATTACGTCCATGTCTACTTGGGTGGTTTCTCAAGCCATCATTTGGTCTTTTCGTCTGATGAAAACACACCAACGCAGATAGTGTCGCGCATGGATGAGAAGGGCGGGAAAGCAACTCAAGATATGTACGTGCATTTTGTCAGCGATAACCGTTACAACAGAGGGATGTCGGGCTTCAGAATGATGTTCTCTTTTCACAACAAGACAACGCTTCCAGAGCAGCTGCCTGATGGCAAGTGGAACTGCTCCGTGCCGCACTGGACAGACTTCAGACACCATTTCCCTTGTAACTATATACAGGAGTGTGCTAACGACGAAGATGAAATGGAATGTCCGTATAGAAACCACACGTGCGGGAAAGGCTGGCTCTTACTGGGAGGGCGGTGTTTCTTGTACGTCACGTCAAAACAACCGATCACGTGGAATGAAGCGTCCATTTCCTGTCAGCGTCGTGGAGCGCAACTGGCCAGTCTGAATACACCGGTAGAGTGGAGTGACGTCATGCGCTTTCTACAAATGCGTGCTGAACATGATGTCTACATCGGTCTCCAGTCAGCGGAATCGCATCTGCCAGAGATGTATGTTGATCGTGAATATATGTATGATACCGTGTAAAAATCTGTTATCTGGCCTGTGTTTAAGTCACGAGACGTTTGTTTTTCCCCTACTCCTCATTGGGCTGATTGTAAAATGCACGTGCTGTTTGCCAATGTAAAATACACATGTTGTTTGCCAATGTAAAATGCAAATGTCAATACTCTCTGTTAGTGAAGCACAAAATCCTTTCATGATACCGGACTCTGACATCGTATGTATGTTTGCCTTGTACTACGTTTGGCACGTCTCTCGTTGTGTCTTCCTATGAAAGCCCAAAAGTTAAATTCGTCTTTCAAGAACCCGACAAGAACTGGATCCATTTGTATTCATCTATCCTCTTTACCACGGAAGAAGACGAGATGTTTATAATAAAGTCAAGGACTGTAAATGAAAGTCCACCTCCCCGAAACACCCAAGAACACAAGAAAAAGATAAACATGTCTTTACTGTGGTTGCAGTTTCAGTTTCAGTTTCAGTTTATTTCCAGAAACCCCATCAGGGGATACAGGCACAAGAGCAGATCTGATTTGTTGATCAGACAACAAATCAAACAGGGACCAGACGCAGTGTATTTCCTGTATGGTTTAATGTTTCCTTCCAGATACCGAAAAACCGCACAGTGGTCAGACGGTACGATCGCCTACGTGGCCAAATATTCGGGCATACTTTTCACGAGATTTTGCGCATTTTTCACAAAATCGGCGACCGACGCCATTCTGTCAATGTCGGCTTGTTACGAGAAAGCTGAGTATTATCTGTGTGAACTGGATACTAAACTCAGTCAGTCAGAAGTACAAAAGTCAGAAATCTTGTTGCCAGCGTCCACTCCTTGGACGTCTAACTCCACTGTTCGCTACACCGAGTGCCCGGCTGGTCACGTGACTCTTGATTATCTGGCATGTGACGTACAAAGCTCGTGCTGGTCACGTGAGGACCGTTCAGCCTCCTGCCTCGCGCCATTTTTTACGTGCAACAATGGCGCTGAACATGTGCCGTACACGTTTGTCTGTGACTACCGTTCTGACTGTAGTGACGCCAGCGATGAGAACTTCTGTGTCTTCCCGCCATGTCGGATTACGGAGTTCCCGTGCGGCACCAGCAGGCAGGTCAGTGTGTATTCGTTTTGTGTGTGTATTATTATAGTCCATCGTGTATTCGTCCAAGCCAATCATAAATGTGATAAAACATTTATCTTTAGCAACAGTGTGTGCCCCGGGAACAGCGATGCGACGGTATAGAACAGTGCGTCAACAGAAAAGACGAGAAAGAGTGCAACACAAAAAGACGTGTTTTCGTCAATAGCGTCATGCCCCCTGCAAACGTGGACTTCGATGGGAGCGGAAACTTTTCTCTAACGCCCGTAGACATTGTTCCGCATCAGCTGCACAACCTCTTTTGCCCTGAGACGCATTTCCAGTGTCCTGGAATCGAGTACTATTGTCTGCCTGTCTACGTGCGATGTAATGACGTGTACGACTGTCCGGGCAAAGAAGACGAGGCGGCCTGTTACACCTACACATGTCCAGGGTTCTACCGCTGCCGCGCGTCTTCCATCTGTCTGCACGAGTCCAATCTGTGTGACGGCGTCACCCATTGTCCACGTCACGACGACGAGCTGATGTGTAACGCCACTTGTCCAGAGGGCTGCACGTGCTACGGACTGTCTTTTTTCTGCACGGGCAGTTTTCCGGCAAGCAGCTTCCCTGGCCTTCGCTTTCTGGACGCTAGCTGCACCGATATGACGTCAGCAGACGTATCATCCAATAGTCTTCTGGTTCACTTGAGTCTAGCGGAGTGCGCTCTGAAACACCTGGACAGGCTTCACCTGCCCAACCTGCGTAGTCTGGATCTCAGTGACAACTTGCTGACGTCACTGAGTCGTACTGACCTTCAGGAATTGACCAACCTTCAGGTGTTGTCCCTGGCTGGCAATCCACTAATCCAGGTCAACATGACGCCGCTACACGAGGTACAGACAATACCCTGGCTTCTCTCGCTAGACGTGTCCAGGATCCCTGCTCCAGAGCTCAACGTCCATCTTGTGCATATGTTTCCTAATCTGGAGAAACTCAATATGTCTGGCAGTCGTGTAGACCGCGTGCAGGGGGAGGAATTCAGACTGCTGGAACAGCTGCGCGTGTTGGACCTTCGTGGATGTCCAATGACCGAGTTTACACGAGGGATATTCGAGGGACTTGACCAGCTTCACACTGTATTCGCCGATAACTACAAACTTTGCTGCCCCGACACTCTACCCGCGGGATTTCCGGAAGCAAACTGTCATACTCACACGGATGAAATTTCGTCATGTGACGCTTTGCTTCGTTCTGATTTTTATCGCGCTGTTCTTTCCATCTTTGCCACGCTTGGTCTACTGTCTAATGCAGGGAGCTTTGTGTATCACGCCATCATGGACAAAACCTCGAGCAGCCAAGGTTTTGGCGTGTTTCTTGTTCATTTGTGTATGGCTGACTTCTTGATGGGCGTGTACCTTGCGGTGATTGGCGTGGCTGACAGACTCTATCAGGGCAACTACCTGTGGAAGGACAGAGAGTGGAAACACAGCACAGCGTGTAAAGCGGCCGGCTTTCTGTCTCTGTTGTCCAGCGAGGTGTCGGCCTTCATCATCTGCCTCATCACGCTGGATCGATTCCTCGTGTTGCGTTTCCCTTTCAGCCATTTCCGCTTTGAGAGGCGGTCTGCTTGCGTGGCTTGCGTCATTGTCTGGGCCGTTGGATTCTTCGTGGCCGCCGTACCCTTATTTCCGGTGACGTCACACTGGGAGTTCTACAGCCAGACAGGAATCTGTATCCCGTTGCCAATCACGAGTAACGATTTTGCTGGCCACACCTACTCCTTCAGCGTGGTCATCATCCTTAATTTCGTCCTGTTTGTGATGATCGCTGCGGGCCAGGTGTTCATCTACTGGTCAATCCGCAGCAACAGCATGACCGCTTCCGACACGACCAAAAAATCGAATGACGTGACCATCGCCCGTCGACAGACCACCATTGCTATATCAGACTTCCTGTGCTGGTTCCCCATGGGTTTACTGAAACTACTGGAGACGGACGTTCCTGGCCATGTCAACGCGACTTTGGCAATCATTGTTCTGCCCATTAACTCGGCCCTCAACCCTTTCCTCTACACTCTCAACATGCTGCTCGAACGTCGGCGCCGCGCCAAGGAGAGACGGGTGTATAGGTTGGTCATGTCCCAGCTCCATACCAGACACCCAGGGAAAACACCAAAGAAGAAGGCGATCACCTACACAGAAGACGAGGCTTCGGGACTATTGAGAACCTGGCTGGTCTCCGGACTTCTGGCGCCTGATGCTGTCAAAGCTTTTCTCGAAGGATCCGGACAAGCTCCTGTAGAAAAAGACAATACTTAGATGCGTTGTCCTCCTCACAACTTGATGACGTATATTCTCATTGTGGAGTCCGGTTTATCCCACCCTCACTACCACACCCACCCATTGTCCTCTTTTGATCCTAAAAACCCATGCAAAAATCTCAAGTTGACGTGAACTCTTCAGATCACTAGGAGCCACTATTATGCAATCTGCAGCGGTCTCGGACCTATCAGGGAGGTCCCACGCCGTGCGTGATAGTGGCTTGAAGTGGCTTCTATTGGTGTGCAGTGGCTTTTTCTTTTTAACAGGTCTTATCATATACCGGCAGGTGGTGATCGGGGTCGGACTTTTACGCACCCCAGTCCTTTCCGTGGGGATACTATGTTGCACTGTGTCAGTACATGGTTCTATATATATGTGTGTGTGTACCGTTTATAACCACCATCCGGCTAGCTATCCCGAACACCCTACCCTCAAATGTTCGTTGATACTGTCCAGTAAGCAGTGCTTGTTAGATATCGGATACAGTCGTATTTTACCTGAACAACGAGTCTCCTGTCGTTTTGAACTTCAACAGCGTTATTTGCGCCCTGCTTGCCACGACTAGTCAAGTCAGCTAATTAGTCTGGTGCCGGGGATAGGCCAGCTTCGAATCAACTTTTTGAGAACGGTTTTTGGCAAGTGTTCGTTGAAGCTCTCCATGATTTGAGTAAGAAGTGTTTGTTGGGTATCTGATACAGTCATATCTTACTTGAATGACGAATTTATAAAGTTGGAAACACCGATACCGAGTAAATATGTTTCGTGTTTGCCTGCCGTGTTGACTGAGGAAGATGGGGATGCGCGCGCATCGATGGTACTCTGCCAAATGGTTTTATCTAGTTATTTCCACTTCCTGCAGTTAAACCGCGGGAGAGATCAAAGGAAAAATCCGCTGCTGGACAATAATTCTTCCGCAAACGACACCTGAAGGGAGAAGCCTTTAGCCGAACGATGGCTGTTTGAAATATTGGTTTTATACTTCACTTTTCGGACTGGAAATGAAGACATTACTATCATAAGTTGATTTTCAGGGGTAGGGCCGTAGGTGTAGTTCTCGGGCCTACGTCGGGCCTTGGGCTACAACTTTCTTCTCTGTCAGCTCCCGAAAACTACACCTACGGCCCTATCCCCGAAAAAAACAACCCATAATAATATAATGGCGCCCCTTTCGTATACCTATCAAAGAAAGAAAGTTTATTCTGGCTCAGTGACCTAATACATGTCATGTTAATTGGGGTTCTCAGTTTTTCCCCTTATTCTCTGGGCATAAGTGAGATGTTCAGTGAAAACGCGAGCTAACAAAATGTAAATTATCGACTCTCTCTGTCATATTCAGATGGTCGTGTAGTAAAGTTAGTGACACAGCCTGACAATCTCTGCATCACACTATGAAGTCTCTGCGTAAGCGACACACTGATATGTTTATAAGGAAGACGTGCGTAACACGGAGGCAATGTCACTTCATTTGCAACGGACGCAAGATAAGGGTGAAACGTTGGACGTCGACCTGTCTTCATAATAATTATTATAAACTTAATTCAGTTCATACCAAGTGGGTTTTTAGTGTGGTGCGCCAGTGGCGTCCCCCGCCCCCTCCCCCCCCCCCCCCCCCCCCCCCGCAAAAAAAGAAAAAAGTCTGCATTTATTTAAATTTGGCATAGAGTGAATGTTTTACTTTGATTATACTCGTGTTTGCTGCAGTAAGAGCCGACAAGGAACAGTTAAGGTTGCCTGAGTTTTCGCTTTAAAGAGGTCCAAAGCTGAAGAAGAGTAAAAAAATTGGGATACTTGTGCGCGGTACTAAATGTGTTAAGAGAGTCGCTGACGCTGAAACTTCAAAGACAAAGAGACACTGGCCCTGGTCACTTGAAGAGCACGTGCTATGTTTACCTAGAGACCGAAACTGACCCCAGGACGGGAGGTAACTTATCAACAGACACCCCCACCAGAAGGGAGCAGGCAAACTTGAGGGGTTGGGTTTTGACAGGAATTTGTGGACGTCGTAAACTAGACAATGTTGACTTACCGTTACAAAGACCATCCACTAGACGCCCTCTCCCCAGCCCCAAGACCACCATTGCCTTTATCCCCCCCCCCCCCCCCCGCTCCTCTACCCTTCCCGCAATAGAGATTAGAGAGTCCCAAGTTCGAATCCCGACCGGGAGGGGGGGGGGGGGGTAAAGGCGTGTGCAAAATGACAAAATGACTGCCAATTTATAAGCTAGCCCAGGTCTTTTGCTGGTGCCTCCGTGCTGGTAATCACCCTCGCTTGGACAAAAAGACATAAAAAGAAAAAAAGAAAAAAAAGCAACACACACACACACACACACACACACACACACACACACACACACACACACACACACAGATGCGCACACCCGTACGCACACACGCGCGCGCATACACACACACACACACACACACACACACACACACACACACCTCCGATACAATGACTAGGCTAGTTGCAAATCATACAAAGGTAACAGGCCCGTAGGAAAGGCCAGACCAAATAGTGTATAAAGGGCAATTCACTAGAGACAAAAGTGAAGGGAAAAGACTGAAAGTGATAGCAAGCAAAAAAACCAAAAAACAACAACAACAAAAAAACGCTTTTGACTTTTGGTGAACTAGACTAAAAAAGTGTCTGAAGAGGCTGCCCTTGAAAGAGAAGTGCGATGTTCTGTTTCTGGTGTTATCTGGAAGGGAATTCCAGATCATACTTCCAGAGTAGGAAAAACTAGACTTAAACATGTCAATGCGTGGGCGGGGTACCTGTTGGGGGGGGGGGGGGGGGGGGTTGAAACAAATCAAATCAACATAACTGCAATCAAAATGTCACAACTCGTTCCACAGCGAAAATAGAGCCAACCTCAGCCTCTTTATTCACCTCACTGAAAACAGACATTTGATTACAAAGGAATTCGGATGGAAATGTATACACTCACACTTTCCTTCAGCCACATTGCATACAGCTCTTTCACGTTGCGTATGACGTGTTCTGCTTGCCAATGGCAATAAAGGTGCCTGGCGGTAGCTGGCGGACAAGCAAACCAAGCGCCAATGGAAAAGCACGGGGCTGTCCGCCACGCGCGTTTTAATGTGCAAGAGCTCGGTTGGATTTGACGATTGGTTTATGATAATGTCCCTCTAAAATTTCTCATGGTAACACCAAAAGGCGATGGGGCTTTCAAAGTTTAATATTCAAAATAGGTTTGGCGTTGTTTTTAAAACTGCTGAACACTGCCTTCAACAAAACACCAAGAAAGATCAGCTAGATCTAAACAAAGTAAGTACCGGCAGTTAAAGGTGCACATCGTGTGTGTGTGTGTGTGTGTGTGTGTGTGTGTGTGTGTGTGTGTGTGTGTGTGTGTGAGATAGGTATTCTTTAAAATGACAAACGATCTCGGTATACGTGTGAGTGAAGGGAAAGCTCCCCCCCCCCCCCCCCCCCGCCAAAAAAAATAAAATAAAATAAAAATAATAATAATAAAATATTAATAAATAAATGAATAATAAAAAATTATTTTTTTTTGTTTGTTTTAATGTAAAAGCGAATCTTTGAGATCGGCCTGAAAATGGGATGGGTGGACTTGTTTCACTTGCACCCGACAGACGGAGTGTAGTGGCCGTTTCATGAATAAGCCCAGGGAAAACAAATAAGTTGGGGGGGGGGGGGAGGACACAAACTTTCGTTTCACATACATGGACGAAAATGTCGGAAATGATGTAAAAAGCATAAAAAGACCCCGCCCCGAAAAACACTTCCCCGAACTATAAAAAAAAAAAAATTAGACACGCAGGTGGAAATGTCACCAGTTACTTTACAGGCACAGTATCACCGCTATTGCCATGCCCCAGATTGTCCATGGCTGGCTAGTGATGTGGTGCGCAACGCTATCCGCAGTCTTTTCAGTCTTAGCCGGGTCACCTTTCTCATCATCGGTCTTGACCTTCTCCACTCCTTCCACGCACTTTCCGTCCTTGACGACGAATCCAAGATTGCAGACACAGGTAGTATCCATGAAACAGGATGCTTGGTCCCCACACGCATTACTGGCCTTGCAGGTGGAGTTAAGCATGAAGGAGTTAGCGACACAGCTGTCGCCATCGGCAAAGAACCCGGCCTTGCATTTGCATGCGCCTGTACTGGCGTTGCAGAATCCGACCGACTCGGGGCAGTTGGCGTTGGCTCCTTCGCACGTGGCACCAGTGAACGAAGTCTTCACACATCTATTGTGCATCGCCACAAAACCGACATTGCAGACGCAGTCCTTGCCTTGACACATTCCGTGTATCCCGCACTCTTTCTTGTCTGCAGGGCACTGTGAGGATTCCCCAGCGGCGAAATGATCTTTGAAGCATTTCAGGCCGGGCTGACCAGTGGATCCTTCTGCAAAAAAGTCAGGATTGCAGATGCAGTAGTGTAATTTCTTCCCGTCGCTATCGGTATAGCTAACGCATGTGCCGTCCGTGCAAGCACTGCATGCCTTGGAAGCAAAAAGAAACGATGTGATCGGGACGCATCGGTATTTCACAGCGAGCTGCATCTCCCGACACATGCATCTTGTCCTTGTCTCGTCGCACGCTGCTGGTGACGGGCAAGTGGTCTCATCGCAAGAACTCTGGCGGAACCAAGATGGCAAACACTGTGTGCGGAACGAAAAGTAGCCTGCGCCACAGACACACTTGGTCTCGCCGTCAACAACTTCACATCGCGCTGGTGGAAGACACACGCCAACATTACAGTTCTTCATGTTGCGTGGTTCGATGGTCGGCCCAAGGCACGCTCCACGGACTGCGAGATAGTCACTGTCGCAGTAACATCGGCCGCCGTAGCACTCACAATTTGTACCACGCGTTCCGTTTCTCCCCTCACAGATGGGGTTCTCGAATGAAGGCTCTCCACAATTCTGACCTTCAGCGATGTGTCCATCCTTGCATTTGCACGTGTCAGCCTGACTACACGTCCCTGGACAGTTGCCGGTGAACGGGGTGGAGTCACAGTTCGCTACTTTGAAAGATCTGTGAACACATCGCTGTAGATCCTGGATCGCCTCATAGCCTTCCTTACAGGTGCAAGGCTTACCTTTGTTTGGCCCATCTTCACAGCTACCTCTACCCTAGTCCGGGTAACCCATGAGTGATCGGGGAAGTCACATCCTGGGTCAGGGATCCAAGCGAAGAAACTTTTTGGTGGCTACATTTTTTTCGTGGTGGCTATGGCACAGGAAAACGTCAGGCTAATATAAGAAAACTGACAGCGTACCTAAGCTGTACGATGATGTTTATAGCTGAACTTGATTGAAATGTTCACGGCTTCAACCGGCCGTCTGCGGAAGTTAGAATGGGATCCCTTATGGCGCACGGCGAAAACTGAAGGGAATGAACTCATTGTTATTTCAGAGTTATCTCCCATTTGCCCTCACACCAACCCGCGCGCACTTTCCTGCGACATTTTTCACGAAAGGATACTAACACGGATACTTCCTCAATCAGTCTCAATCCGCGTTGTGATTTCTTCGTCGTGGTTGAAGGTAAGCAGTGTGTTTGAGTGTACGTCCATTTTCCCCCTTTATTTCAAAACAATATGATCTCTGTCAGTTGAGACAGAGATTGTCGTCTGAGTCTGACAAGGAAGCGTGTGAGCCTACAAGCAAAGTAACGTCGCGTACCTTTGTCTTAGCAGCCGACTATTTTAGGACATTGACTAGAGTGGTTTTAGATCTTTAAATGCTAGAACTGAAAAGCCTGCTTCAAGTTTCAAAGAAAGCCTTTACGGATACATGTCTGCAGTTACTAAATTGTACAGACCAGGCAGGAACCAGATCTATCTATTATCTTGAAATTTCGCACTCACTCGATCACTCATACCAGTAACATACTGCTCCCGGATTGTACTTCACAATATGTCGCTGGTGGCGTTTGTATAACTCAGAATTACTGCATTTCTTGTCTATTGCTTCCTCAGCAACCGTGTAGAACACGTCAGCGACTTTGGCAGGCGAGATTCAATTTTCTCAAAATATGACGTTAGCGAAATATTCAGTGGTTTACTGACCTGGGATATTCTGAATAGTTTCGCAAAGTCGAAGGACGCGGTCTCGCTCCTCACATCAAACAGCAATATTTATCTACTAGTGGTTTTAAGTTTCTATAAATGTTCGTGTGAAAATCTACTTTAGATTTTCGTATCAACACGATGGCGGCGCGATCATTACGTAATGGGGATAATCGTGGAATTTTGTTCAATATTCCGGGGAATGGTGCAGAAAGTGAAGATTAGAGTGTGGCAAGATTCGTAGATTTGGACGGCGGTTTTCCTGATTCCTTTGGGCATGTAGAAGAATTGGAAGAAAATGACTCTGATGATGGGAGGGAGGAGGTGATCAATCTACACTAATCAGTCGAGTTCCGGTGGTTGTGGAAGATGTGTACTGTGAAGGGAGTCCAGGAAAGTTGGAGAGGGATGAGTAGAGGGAGTACTGGGAGGCAACGGAGTAAAACTGGAGGGAGTGCTACATTAGATTCTGACTCTCACAGCAGTTTTAATAATCACATACACAGACAGTATCCATTCTACGAAGGTGAGCATGGTCCTACTGTGTTTTCCCCCTGCTGACTGTGACATGATAGACACTTTGGATATTCTTTTCCCTGGACTTTGTCATGTTATTGCAGAGCACTGAACAAACCAGTATGCTAGACAGATAGGTGTGCATTGGTGCAGCAGGAAGTGTGTGTGTGGGGGGGGGGGGGGGGACTGAAAAGCAGGGCACACTGTGCATTTTGCTGTGGCATTGGTCTGTACATAGGTATTGCAAGTATGATCTCAGGCAGTGTACAGATAGATCTCATGTCAGACTCACCAGCAGCTATTTCAGTAAGCCTGCAGTACAAGTCAGCTGTATACCAAAGTGTTTTGTGTGTGTTTGAACAGTCTATGAAGTACATGTATCATGCAAGATCAGTACAAATGAGGACTGAAGAGAAACCATGCACACCATCACAATTTTTTTAAAAACAATTTTTTTTTTTTTACAGATGTGTGTGTGTGTGTGTGTGTGTGTGTGTGTGTGTGTGTGTGTGTGTTACAACATCACTTTGATCTGCATGTATGCATTTATTTCAGGCCCAGCTCCTGCTCAAAACAACCAGCTCCTGCAAATATGTTTACAAATGTGTCATCCTCTGATATCATGTTCAACATGGCGATTATTCAAGTCAACACCAAGTGGTAAGTTTAGTTAGGTCCACTTTTGCTTTTTTGTTTTAATGTTAAAGTTAGCAAAAAGCATACCAGACAACCTCTATTGTGTCGAATCCATGTACATGTACTACAAACTAAGAGCAAAGATTACATATTCTTAAACTGGCCTAAGTCTGTGTTTAACCGATATGAAATCCCCTCAGAAAGCAATCGCCAGTGATATCCCTGCCTACCATGGGATTTAAACCTGCTGCAGGATCTACAGACCGGGCATCTTGGACACTAAAATTCCCTCATTAAAATAATCTTTTGTTACCATAATGGTGATGTCAAAGCCGGTTGTAATAGGACAAGACCTTTTCCAGTATTGACACTAGTGAAATTCAGTCCCAAAATTCCCTCATCTAATCGGACACTTGACGCTAAATTTTAAACTGCCATACCCCCGCCCCCACCTTTTTGAAATAAATTTAGTACTAAACTCTGTTTGAAATGTTTGTAGGTGTGCTGGTTGGTTGTATGTTTGTTTGTACTGCTACATTTTCATTTTGAAGGTTATAACACTGAAGCAAAGTAGACACAGTATACTGTGAATCTGACTTGGCTAGGGCTGAAGGAACAGTGAGAATCTAAAGAATACATTTTCTGTTATCTGTAGTTTGCTAGTTGTCCAAGCACTTGTTTCACTGTTGTAACATTTGAAAGAAATAGTATTTAGTTTTGTTTTTGTTTTTACCATGATGACACATTACTGTATGGTCAGTCCTAAATCTGATCAGTTTCCATGTGCTGTCATGTTTCCAGCCTGAATGGTAAACTTTGTCCCCATTGGCCAAAATGTTTGTGTTGTAACTGATCAACATGTGTCTAGAAATAAATGTACAAAAGGAAACGTTTGATAATGTGTGACCTTCCAAGTTCATTCCACAATAAGATCAGGATCTTCAACACTAACGTCAAGTCAGTCCTTTTATACGGCTCCGAAACTTGGCGCACAACCAAAACCAACAGGAACAAGCTGCAAACATTCGTCAACAGATGCCTGCGCAACATCCTAAACATCAGGTGGCCAGAAGTCATCTCAAATGAAGACCTGTGGAACAGAACAAATCAAACACCGATCGGAGAAGACATCAAGAAGAGGAAATGGGGGTGGATTGGCCACACAATGCGCAAATCACCTTCAAACATCACCCGGCAGGCACTGGACTGGAACCCCCAAGGAAAACGAAAGGTTGGCAGACCCAGGCAGACGTGGAGGAGAAGCACGGACGCTGAAGTGAAGGCAGCCGGAATGACATGGGCCGAGCTGAAGAGGCTCTCCCAAAACCGTGTCCGTTGGAGGAGTGCTGTTGTGGCCCTTTGCTCCCGAGCGGAGCCAGAGGCATAAGTAAGTCAAGACCTTCCAAGTGATGTCCTAATCACAAGGCTGATAAATTTCAACATACACTACCTGAACATTAAGTCTTTCGATGTTTCTCATTCAGTGTGTGTGTGTGTGTGTGTGTGTGTGTGTGTGTGTGTGTGTGTGTGTGTGTGTGTGTGTGTGTGTGAAAATTAAACAGTACAAGTAATACTAAAATATGAATAAATACGGTTGGTGTGCCCATGTATGCATTTTTGTTTGCAGTACAACAGACCTAGTTGTATATGAATTAAAATATACAATGTGTACTATCTGCCAAACATTAAAAAAAAGTCTTAAATGAAATCGGACAACCTTCGCCCGTCAGGAATCTGATGTCTGACCATTCGCTGTGTCTGGTCTGACTAACTCAAAGGACAACCAATAGCCTAATTTACAAAGATCCTCATCCACTCACCAAGCATGTTTCGACTGTCTTATCAGCAGTCCCAAGCACAGACATGAATGCTTTTTAGAAACATACAACAGAGGGAAAACCAAAGATCATCAATACAATTTTATTGATCATCTTCAGCAAACTGGATCATTTCGCTCCAAAGGAAAAAACATTTGAAAACAAGTGCCCACATACAAACGTGATGCGCATGGTGCCATTGACGTCAAGAGTCTGACAATGCGAAGTGGCAACATTTTCAGTTTGAACCATGTTGCTGTTTTCCCCGCTGCTCACGCTGCCAAACATGTAATGCTCTTGGTACATTACTAGGACAAAAAAGATGAGAGTCTTGATTTGTATAGGATGGACTTAAATCATCTGTTCAGATTCAACGTTTTCCATTATTAATTACTGTTTTGCGTTTGATTATGCATGCTAGTTTACACCGACCTTGTCCCTGGAAAGCAAAACTGCACGTACAATTTAACACACTGGATTATGTGACGGTGATTTTGTAAAGTTTAAAAAGTACAGCAGCTGTGTAATAGTGCTTGCCGTATTTTACGCCCCGCCCCCTTTTTTCCTTTTATTCTTTCTCCTCACTACCATCCTTCCACGTGAATATGCTTGTCGGCTCACAGTCTAGATCTAGAGAGACATAAGTGACATAAACTGACACTCACACATCAGTGATCACATCAAATCAGTGGTAATCAGAAATTTTGTTCAGACATCAAAGAAAAATCTCGTGTGTTTGTGTAGATCTTTCTGCTATGCGGTTGGGAGGAATCAGCATGCCGGCCTGTCAGATTCGAGGGATCTTGAACTGACTTACGTTTTAGTTGAAAGATCTTTTCGCTGAGTCAGTGAATTTTTTGATTAAGAAAAGCTTGTAGAAAGCAGTACAGGACCTGTGAGATTTTTCAGCCAACTGTTTTTGAGACTGACAAATAGATATTACACCAATTCCTGTTATTCTGTCAGCTTTTGTCTAATCTGCCCACCTTTAGAAATCTCCGACTTTTCCCGCGGTTTTCTATTCAGGCACGCATGCGCCGACACCTTGCAAATGGCTGCCAAGCAGACGAACCTCAGCTCGCAGTGTTAGAGTTGGGCATTTTCCACTCAGACAATCATACACGGTAGCTTGTAAGGCCGAAGTGTATATTTTCATGGAGCGTTATTCAGCGTCACTTGTATCCTATCATTATTTAAATATTGGTCCAGCCACCACAGAGATATTAATGTGTTAAATTTTTTTCTACGCTAGGATCCATGACTCTCGATTTCAGGAGAGAGGAGACCATGACTACCTCTACCCATGGAACACGGGCAGTCGATACTGTCATGAATGATGAAACTGGACTCCGCAGTTATGACTGTGCAAAGTACTGTGTAACACAGCGCTGCAAGGAGGGTGTGCATACGTGGTAATGAACCCATCTTGCCTGCCGGCCTCACACAGGAGGCGTGCAGGACGAAGACCGATGGAATGCAGCACACGGTGTTCGTTGAATATTGACTGCTGGATGCGGCGATACTGATTACAGATATGTGTATAAAATTACGCGTGTAAGAAAAAAATTACGTCAGCTGATGACGTTCTGTTAACATAGTTATTACGACAGCCAGTGGGGTTTTGTCTGCCGACATGGAAACGGACTTTACGTGAGGATCAAAACAAGGATCCTACCAATGACACTAGATCCACAACGACCTCGACCGAGTAGCCACGTGGCTGGGGAGCCTGAGAGATAACTCGGCAACCAAGCCAATCACTCTCTGGGGCACAGAGTCTTTCAGCGGAAAGTACCTCTGTGCACGGTGGGGAAATGGCGCTCACTGCGCTACCGTGACGGGCCTAAATTGTCTCGGTGCTCTCAAACACAAGGTCGCGCACTATGTCATCCTTGACCAGCTTTGAACCCAGAGGGATCCTCAATGGCGCAAGTGATGGCAGGCTGTCTTCAGAGTGAAAGTAGGCGTGTTTCTGAATCAGAGACATACATAACATGTCTCTGTCTGAATGGACAGATCTATTATTACATTCAGTCCTAGAGCACGGGTGTGTATGCTTTTGTAATCGTCTTTTATTCCACCACAAAGCAGGTATGTGATCGTCTGCATCGTGCAATAATACTTGCCTGTCAGAGTGCAACCCCCTTTCCGTTTACTCACATCCTGTTGGATCAGTGCACCACGTAAACAGTGCCATCAAAGCGCAGCAATAATTGTTCGCTGGCAAAGATTTTGCCCAAACGAAAAGTGGTCGGATATTCAAGACTTCGTTTCAAATCGAATCATATGACACACAAGTCTTCGCTTTTCTAAAAAAAATTCGCCATTTTTGAAAATGGCGCTGGGTGTAAGCAGTCACATTTTCACGCCCCGCCGAAAAGGGACTGCACTCTGGAGTCTACTAGCCAATGATACGTCTTGGCTTGGAGTCCATGCCTCTACAGAACCTGTAGGAAACGGGAAATTTGTGGTGACTCAAAACGATGTCCTTTGTAAAACAAAAGAACAGCCTAGAATGGTCAAGAATAACGTAGCATTTACGGCAAGCATACTCTGGCAGTAAAACTGACTGAATAAATCGCAGCAAGGGCTTTTGTTCCATTCGAGAGGCTAGCCGACGATTTTTCCTCGCCATGTTTGATTGCGTACTGACAACGTGACACGTCACGTTGCGTACCAGCGGTAAACAGACGTGAAGCAGACGACACAATCTACGTAGACAGACGCAATGCTCTAGAGGTCTTACGCGCGGTACACCTTCTGTAGCCATGCTAGAAATCTGAAGGTAAAATCGTTGTCGAACCGACACATACAAAAAGAAAAAGAGATCATCCCACATGTAGTCAGGCAGTGAGACAGTAGTAAGATATCATACTATAGAATGTCGACAATGCTGCGTCACAATCACAGGTGCCATTACTTCTAAAAAATGTATCGTGCTGCAGGGCCATAGCAGGCTCCTCAGGATTGGTCCGGCGGCAACCCACACGCCCTCCCATACCCAGTTCCTGCCCCAAATTACAATCGTTCATTGCAAAGACACTTGCAGGAAAAAAATGAGCCAAAATAATAGAAGCAGCATACAAAATGGAAGGAACAAAAAGTATGGTCGCGCAACATGTTAATAAAAAAAGATATGAGGTCGTCTCAAAAGGCCGTATAGTTAGTTGACAGTGGGTGTTTTCAGCTGCTCATAAAACATGTAATTTCAACACCACATATTTTTTCAAAGTTGTTAGTTAGCCTCAGAAAACGTTGGAGAGATACATAAGACAAATTCAATCTGCTATGTTATGCCTTTGTGTTTGAAAATAAAGAAAATGTTCATAAATGTCACGGCATAAATGTAGCTTCCGATTTGTGACGAAATATGTTCTTCGCTACCCCCCCCCCCCCCCCACAACCACCACCACCACCACCCGCTCTCTCTCTCTTTTTACGAAATTATTGGTCCGGCGCTTGCCGGACCGCCGGACCCGGGTACTACGGCCCTGTGCTGTGTTTACGTGGATGCACCAGGATGCACTGTGTGGTCAGAGTTTTCTCTCCATGTGTAGGACAGACGCGAAACCTGGCGTCGTAGCGGATCTAGTCTTCGGTCCGTCGGAGTTAAATATCCGTTAGGTTGACTGTTGCTTACAAAGAAACAAACCTAAATTTATCGACGATGATGAAGATAACATTTTTCAGAGTTGAATTTCGAGAATCTTGTATTTATTGTTGCTGTTCAGTTTGGGTGAGCCTGGAGGTGTTTTGTTTGTTTATTTGTTGTTTTTTAATGTGTATCAGACAACACAATTACATTCAGAGAATACACAATTCACAGAACGTTCTCACACTAAACATGTCGAACATTCAAATTCTACGACTGTTTGTACAACACTCTCCGCCCAATGTCTTCAACGCGTCAGTGAGTACCGTGTCACTTCTGCAGGCTCAATGCCAGCATTTGAGATACTGTCACTGTGCAGGTGTCTATGTGGTGCGATGACTGACACTAAAAAACAGCTGAAAATGATCTGCGAGCATTAAAATAAAAAAAAATGTTTGATATCCAGCGCATCATTGACCGACAGACTCAGACTATTGACGAGAAGTTGGCGTCACAAGTCGGCTCCCTTCGTGCTGACATGAATGGTGTGCTGAACTCTGTACAGGCGATCGCTAGTGACATAGCCGAGCTGAAAGAGCGCACCCTGACCCTGGAGACTACTTTTGAGAAACTTTCGGAGAAACAGGAAGACGTCGCTGAGTCTGTAGAGGATCTGCAGGAAGACTTGAAGGATCTACAGGCGCGTTATGAGGAGGAGTTGGACAAACTGGAGGCCTTCTCACGCCGAGACAAACTGCGCTTCTTTGGTCTTTCCGAAACCCCGGGCGAAACTTTTGAGTCCTGTGCCGCGAAAGTGGTCGAGTGCTTACAGGGCACAGTGCCAAACAAGACCTGGTCGGAGGACGGCATAGTGCGGGCACATCTATGGCAGCAAACCGCGACCAGAACGCCAAACCACGTCCCATGATTGTAAAGTTCACCCGCTGGAAGGACAAAATGGACATTCTCACTAAGGCACGTCCAGCCCTAAAACAGAAACGAGTCGATGTGGCTGGAGACCTGACTAACAGACAACACGAGCAACAACACGACTACACCGGGAGAAAGGGCTACGAGCGTATTGCAAGGGCAACAAACTGGTCGTCGCTGGACCCATGCAGCAGTGCAACAACGACGACACCGACAACTTTGGCCGACGACGCTCCGGGATCGTCAGCAGCAACAACAACAACAACAACAGTCAGCCAGGAGGAGCGGCAGGTGGCAGTGGGCGTAACCAGGGATGCAGGTCTACTATCAACGGTAACGGCGCGACCCCACGTGCAGCTGTCCCAGGTCAACACCACCACCCGTCACCCAAGCCCCCCAAGCGCAGGCGCCCTCCTAACTCCCCTAGGTCGATGTCGAGGTCGAATCTAGTCACACGATGTGTCGGCCAAGGCCCGGACTCTACCCCAGTTGCACGGGATACTACCCAGTTACACGCACGTGTAGTAGGTCAGTGTCAAAACCCGCTTACTTTTCTGTTGTGGAATGTCGCTGGACTCTGGAGTAAACCTGCCGACCCTGACTTCTTACAGTATGTAAGTACTTTTGACGTCGCATGTTTGCTAGAAACATTTTTAGACAGTACATTTATTCCACCGGACGCTTGGTGTAACTTCACGTGCTTTTCGTCTCCTGCTGTGAAATTTTCCCGTCAAGGCAGAAGCTCTGGGGGTGTTGTGTTGATACGAAATGAATACGCTCAGTTTGTATCTGAGCTTGATCTTTCATGCGACCAGCTTATTGTTCTTAAGCTTGACAAAACACTCTTTGGTCCGGACTGTGATGTAATTTTCTTTGCGTGTTACGTGTCCCCAAAGGATTCGCCGTTTTGTAAGAATTTACCTCATACGTGTCATAATCATGAAACAGAACAGTGTCTTGTCAGCATACTTGAACAGTTTGGTGACGTCCACTTTCTCCTGTGTGGAGACTTCAATGGAAGAACGGCTGATTTACAACCGAACTCTTACTTATTCCAGCTTGACACAGAAGATACGTTATCTAGTGACACCGAACTGTTTCTTAGAAGCAGACGTTCTGATGATCATATTGATAATGCGTTTGGCAGAAATCTCTTAGATCTGTGTGCATGTTTTGAACTATTGGTTTTGAATGGTTTATGTAGTCCTGACTCATCAAAACATCTCACTTTCATCTCTTCTACTGGATTACTTTACTGCTTCCCCAGAACTTGTTTCCTTGTGTACAAGTCTCAGTGTAGCAGACAGAATTGAGTCTGTCCATATGCCACTTGAACTCACTGTTAACCCCGCGCACTCTCCAAATGATCAGCCGCGAATTAGTCTTTGTGGCTTGCGCGGCTTTAAGCCCTAAAAACTCACTCACTCACTCACTCACTCTCCAAATGATGTGGATGCACCCGTTGAAAACGCTCAGTCTTATTCATTTGATAAAATAATATGGAGTCCAGATAAGTCGCAGACACTCATGGACAATTTGTCATCACTTGCATTTCAAACTTGTTTAGCAGATGCGACTGCTCAGATAGATTATTCTCTTGAAAGTTTTACAAATGCTGTCAAAGATGCTGCAAGTTGCATGACAAAGCATATTTCTTACAGTAATGTCAATAGTTCCAGCATACAAGCAGGACACCCCTGGTTTGACCAAGAATGCTCTACAGCAAAGAGAACAACGAGGAAAGCTTTAAGATCCTTTAATAAAAATAAAACAACAGAAAATAGACAAATTTATTTAGAAGAAAGAAAGAAGTATAAAAAAAAAATACTCAAAACTAAAGAGATTAAATTCAAGAAAGACAGTGTGGATAAACTGATCAACAGCAGGAGCGAGACACAGGCATTTTGGAAGGAAAAAAAAAATGGAAACGAAAACCCAGGGTAAAAAACAACATAACAAAAGAATCATGGTTTCGCCACTTTTCTAAACTTCTAAATGACAGAAGTGAACAGAATGAAGAAGATGTCACTTTACAAGAGGACAACGATGGTGATGATATATTTCATGATCTAGATAATGATATAACAGAAACAGAAGTCAAGGAATCTCTAAAACATGCAAAATAAGGAAAAGCAGCTGGACCAGACGGTTTGATCAATGAAGTTTTAAAAATTGCAGAACCAGTAACTGTCCCTGTTCTTACTAGATACTTTAGTGCACTCTTCGCTTCGGGCACATTTCCAAAAGAGTGGTCCAAAGCTATCGTATTTCCACTTCATAAAAAGGTGATCTGAATGAACATTCCTGACAATTATCGTGGCATCGCCCTACCGTCCTGCGTCAGTAAATTATACACATATATACACTGTATTAAATAAGCGACTGACCGACTGGACCGAAGAACATGATGTAATCTCTGAAACTCTGGCTGGTTTTAGAAAGTCTTACACAACAATAGATCATATCTTCACTCTATATGCTCTTGTTCAAAAACGTCTATTACAAAATAGAAAAGTATAAGTAGCTTTCGTTGATTTTCAGAAAGCACCCGATACAGTGAAGAGAAATGTACTCTGGAATATTCTGTGGAAGGTTGGTGTATGTGGTAAAATGCTTTCAGCACTTAAGGCAATGTACAACTCTGTGAAATTTTGTGACAAAGAGACAACATGAACTGTACAGACTATTTTGGTTGTTATCAAGGGCTTAAGCAGGGTTGTTTAGCCTCGCCGACATTATTCTCGTTTCTGATCAATGAAGTGGCTTTTTATATTGTAAACAATGGTAAACACGGCTTCCAGCTGCGACCAGGTGCAGCTGAACTGTTCTTGTTGATGTTGGCTGACGATATTGCATTGTTTTCTTCTACTCCTAGTAGTCTCTAAACGCAGCTGAATAATTTGTTTTACAATATCGACAAGACTTGGCCTCACTGTAAATACAGATAAAACAAAAGTCATTGTTTTTAGAAATGGTGATATCTTCAAAACACGAAAAATGGTACTATGGAGCCCAGCAAGTAGAAGTTGTAAACAAATATACGTACCCCGGCATGAACTTCACTACTCGCTTGAGTATTAGCTCGTCTGTTGAAGACTTGGCCACAAAAGCAAAGAAATGTGTAGTGACTGCTTCTCCTAGTTGATATAGAAAAAGCGTTTGACAGCGTAGCATGGTCTTTTATTGAGAAGTGTTTTCATTTTTTTTCAACTTTGGCCAAGACATGATTAGGTGGATAAAAACTTTTTATAACAATATAACTGCATGTGTTGCTGTAAACGGCTACTATTCTAGTTGGTTCAAGGTAGAAAGGGGCTGCAGGCAAGGCGATCCGTGTTCGCCGTACATCTACCTGATTTGTGCAGAAATCCTGTCAACAATTATGCGTAATAATACAGATATTAAAGGGTTAAAGATTAATGACCTTGAAATACTGTTGTCACAGTTTGCAGACGACACATCTATTTTTCTTGATGGTAGTGAAAAATCTTTCACTGAGAGCATTCGTTGCCTCAAATACTTCGCTTTAATATCAGGATTAAAAATAAATCAGGATAAAACACAAGTGGTCTGGCTAGGACCAAGAAAAAATTCTGAGATAAAGTACATGCGTGACGCAAACTTTGTATGGAACCCTGGGGTGTTTAAGGTCCTTGGAGTACTTTTTTCCACTGACATAGACAGAATTGTACAGATGAACTATGAAAATAAACTTACCGAAATGCGGCACATTCTTGCAGTCTGGTCTAAAAGACAACTTAGCCCATTTGGAAAAATAACTGTGATCAAGACTCTCGCAGTATCTAAGATTGTACACTTATTTACTAATCTCCCAGACCCCCCTGCTCATTTTATGAGTGAACTTAATAAAAGTCTGTTTGGATTTTTGTGGGACAAAAAGACAGCAAAAGTGAATAGAAGAGTTGTTTGTGCATCATACAAGAAGGGAGGCTTGAGAATGTTGAACATACATTGCTTCTTGGCATCGGTGAAGATTAATTGGTTGCGTCGAATCTTTTGCAACGACTCTCCAGTCAAAGCCCTATTACTTTCCTTATGTCCAGAGTTTGGTAACCTTAGACAGTATGGTGGCGAGTATGCAAACATTGTGATGCAACGATGTAAAAACAAGTTCTGGGTTGATGTTGTCAAGCATTATAAAAATTTTAGTTGCAAATGTGTACCAGAACGATACAGTGACTTTGTTTCTGAACGCTTATACTATAACATTAAAGTTAAACGAGGCAGAAAAATTGTTCATATACAAGATTGGAAAGACAGTGGAATACTGGCTATTGGGCACTTGATGGATCCTACTGGGGAGTTTTTAGAGTTTGAACAGTTCTGTCAAAAATATCCATTGTTAAATTCCAATTTCCTTGTTTACTCAGGCATTATTAGTGCTGCTAAGGAGTACAGGCGCCAGATAGGGATTGAGAAAACTGATGAATGTACTGTACACGATAGCAAAGTGTGGACTTTGATTATGCATGGAGATCCAAAGCTTATCTATTCTGTTTTTGTTGAGCCTGACTCAGCCCCTATCTGTACAGTGAAGTGGTCACAGCATTTTATTGATCTACCGTCATGGAATCTCATATTCTGTAAACCTATCAAAACAACTCCTGATCCGCAGATGCGATGGTTTCAGTTTAGACTTTTACGCCGCCTACTACCTACAAAGAGATTCTTACACTTAAGGAAATTAACTGATTCTGCAAACTGTACATTCTGTGGTATTGAAGAGGAAACTTTAAGACATTTGTTCTGGGGTTGCTAGCATGTACAGTTATTTTGGAATTCGTTGCAGGAATGGCTGAAGAGAAACTGTGACAACTGTACTACATTATCTCTGACAGAAACCTTTGTTTTGTTCGGAGTAGCAAGAAATTTTAAATCAGACATTGTAATAGATTTGCTATTACTACTTGCCAAGTATCATATTTACATAAGTAGACTCAAGGATGTAAGACCAGACATTGATGTTTTTATTCAGCTTTTTAAACAGCGATACAGTGTTGAGAGATACAGATTTGGTACCATTTGCAAAATGCCAAAATTTGTATTAGATTGGCTCCCATATGAAAAACCCCTACAATGAACATCAACTTATTGAATGAATATATATATATGTGTGTGTAAATAGGCACCGAGAGATGCAGGCACCTCTGTGTGTGTGTGTGTGTGTGTGTGTAGACCTATATGCAGGTGTGAGAAAACATTTATATCGACATGTATATATTTATGTATCATTGTATGTGTGTCTGTACTGAACATCGTTATTGTATGCCTGTCACCTGCTTGAAAATCCCAAAAAAAACAAGAATAAAAAAAAAATGTATAGTCGATATTTTCAAAACTCTGTGGAGGATCAATTGTACCAGCCCAACTGTATTTTTTCAACTGTTTGATGCGCAAGTTGTTCCGATCCTGTTGTACGCCTCAGAAATATGGGGCACAGAACAATCTGTTGAAATAGAAAAGGTGCACTTCTTTGCCTGTAAGCGGTTGTTGAATGTAGGTTTACGCACACCTAATCAGATGGTTTACGGCGAGATTGGTCGTTATCCGCTTTCTGTACTAGCTTCCACAAGATGTGTTTCCTACTGGCTTAGACTGTGTTCATTACCTGTAGACAGATTTTCCAGTATGGCGTATCAGATGCTAAAAGACATGGATGTAAGGGGTAAGGAAACATGGGCATCAAAGGTAAAACTACTCTTATATCAAAATGGTTTTGGTCATGTTTGGTTGTCTCAGGGAGCTGGACACAAAGAAAGGTTTTTAAAAGTGTTCAAGCAAAGAATGATTGATTGTGCTGGACAAAACTGGTCTTCTAAACTGTCTGATAGTGAACGTTTTCAGCTTTACCGTAGTTTCAAAAGCACATT
Source organism: Batillaria attramentaria (assembly GCA_018292915.2). Classification (NCBI taxonomy): domain Eukaryota; kingdom Metazoa; phylum Mollusca; class Gastropoda; family Batillariidae; genus Batillaria; species Batillaria attramentaria. The sequence goes on along the minus strand of JACVVK020000186.1, from coordinate 798,585 downwards.
AGAACCAGAAAGGTACTTTGAGCAAAGACCTTTGAGTTTGTTACTTCACACTATGTGATGAATACTGAGAGGCAACAAATTCAGGAACCAGACACCTAACACGGATCAAAAGAAACACATGTCCATTTTGCAGAAACACACAGTGTAGAAGATGAAATACATTTCCTTTTTGATTGCCCCTCTGTACGATGAACTGCGTGTCAAGTATTTAGTAGACTTTGACCTACATTATTACCGAACGAAAAAATTGTCAATTCTTAGTGTCACAGATCTAACCTCTACCTCTAACCTGCAAGGTTTGTTTTCCACGCCTTCAGACTCCGCAGTGACACACTAGACAACGCTGTTGCTTCACATGTAAACTGTGGTTTCCCTCGCCGTGTGTAGATTTTGTTCACGGGCTGCCGGCCTGTGTTGTGATGTCATTGTTCAGTATTGATGGTTGTGTGTTGTGTGTACCATGTCCAGTGTGGCACTTTTGACCAGTGTTGAATGTGTCAGTGTGTGTGTGTGTGTGTGTGCGTGCGCGCGCGCGCCATCGCTTTTTGAATGTGTTTTGCGCTGACTAACACACGCGCACACTAGCACACACACACACACGTCAACTCAACAAAATTAATCTGCGGGACGCGACTACCCCGTCCGTACGCCGAGAAAGCGTGTGTATTTCATGTCATACTGACCTAATAAAATAATGCTGCCCGACCACCACAATACGACCTACAGGCGATGGGAGAGCACTCGCGCGTTGTAGCCTTGATAGCGCAGATGCTGGGCTGGATGTCGAGGTAAAATGTTCTTTACATCCGACCCAGCATCTGCTCTATCGAGGATATAACCCCAGTCATATGGCAAAAGGTCGCGCCTTATCACTGGCTTACTTACTGAGTTATCGAGGATACACTACACGAGTGCTCTTCCTCGCTCCTCCTTGACCTGTATCACCACTGACCACCACCACCAACGACAACAACAATAACAATAACGACTAAAATGATGTTCTTGTGTGTTGGTTTCTGTGCGAAAAAGAGGCCACGTATGGTAGAACAGGCATACGCACAGGTGCACATGTCCCACTACGTGATACAGCTCAAGTCCACAGTCTTGTGCCTATTAACTGACATCAAGGGGGCTGTGAACACGCATTCCGACACAGGTGGCTTTTAAACTTCACTGCCACTCGGTTAGTAACCCCACAAAGGCACAGCTCCATTTTTGCCAACAAATATCGATTCCCAGTCTGCAAAAACAAAAAACAAAAAAAAAACAGCTTGAAAGAGTGATTTACACGTGTGACGGCGAGCCCTAACCAGGTTCCAACCATAAATCGTCACAATTTACAGGCTCGTAAAACTTGGCCTGACGCAAAGTGGCCATTGGAGTTGATCTCTCTACAGCCAATGTTTGTCAGAGAGCTCGGTTAATCGAAAATAGGAAACGGCGCTGAAACGATTCGTTATGGATCTGAACATACACGAAACGCGCCTCACACGCCAGCGGAAAGCGTCACGGGGAGACGATGGACAATTTATGGGAAACGGTCCGACAAGGGTGTATTACTGGATGTTGATCAATGTCTGATATTGCACCAGAGAGGGGTGCAGTACAGACATCCCCGCAAACACGCCCTAGAGGGTTGCCCGAACTACCCGGCCGCAAAATGTGTATGGTGCATTTGGTAAGCCAGTCTCTAAAGCTTTTCGGGCATAGTTGTTGTAAAACTCATAAGACGGTGGAAAAAGTGACGTCAGCGAATGACGCCAAAGTGTTGTCTTGGAACCTTTCCTGTGACCTTGCATTTAGGAGAGGTCATTCAAAAAGGCGTTGTTACAAACACCCATCTAGTTCCCACACGGGGAGCCGGGGTGGCCGAAAGGTAGAGCGTTGGACTTCTAATGCTGGGGTCCCGGCTGGGGCCAAATATTTGTGCTGGCTTTTTCATCGTTGCCCCGTCGTTGATATCACCCGTATGTGGTGGAAAAGGACGTTAAACCCCCTAAACACCCACCCACCCACCCTATTTGCTATACATGCTGCAACACTCTTTGGTATTTTCACATCTAATGCCCCCGCCCCCACTCCCACCCCACCTCTGTCTCTCTCTCTCTCTGTCCCTTCCCGCCCCTAAGGACACGTGACTGCGGCGTCATCCAGACCCCCCACCCCCTCTTGTGAAAACCAGGGTGTTCACGATGGCTCTCAGACTGAAACGGCCGTGACCTGATTATCAGACCCCGTACGTGACATACGCCAGTAAATCAGGGTGCAGTGCTTTGTTCTCACACTCGGCACTGATTATCAACTGCACTGCAAACTGAACGTCAGTCTGCCCCGTCCACGGGGGAGAGATCTGGAGACAGACACGGTGGCTGCCCTGGCTGGTGTATGGGGAACATGTCGTGCATATTTCACTTCAGCTGACCTTTGCATTTGTATCCGGTTAAGAAAGCCGGATATACTGGTCCCCGTAGTGTAGTGGTTAGCACTTCGGACCATGGACCGGGAGACCCGGGTTCGAGTCCCAGCCGAGGCAAGCGGGATTTTTCCGACCTAGGTCGGCTTCTACCCAGAGCGGGTGTGCTATGGGCCCCATGGGGAGGCTGTTGCCACACAGCCGAGATTCACCCACTTCACGGGTGCGACTTTGGGGGTGCTTCCTTTGGTATGACACGTCTTATGATGTGGATGATTACACGGCCGGCACCGCAGGTGCCGTACTTCCCGGGCCTAGTTAACGCCGGGATATTTATGACAGGAAGCATGGAATGCGGCCCTGTCCCGCAGTCTCAAACCACACGGACCTCCATAACATCACCTTAACATCATCCTCGTCTCCATTATCATGCATAATAAAAAGTGCCCCAACTTCCGAGCCCTCCGTGGATTCCATCCATGACCAGGGAGAAACACCACTGAAGCTGGCAAAAGAGTTGGGGCAGCAAAAAAAAAAAAAAAAAAAAGCCGGATACAGGCAGAGGGGGATAGAATGAGAAAGAAGGGGAGCTGGGGGGGGGGGGGGGGGCGAGACAGAGAGACAGACACAGACAGAGAGAATGAACCCGTATTCTTCAAAGGTAAATTGCCATCTCGTGATACAAAGACCGGTCTCAAACTTCCCGTTGCTGCTCTAAGTTGAGAAACAAAAATCAAACTACATACATCTCTCTCTCTCTCTCTCTCTCGCGCGCGCTCAGTGCAGTTTAGAGGGAAAGAGAGAGAACTGAATTGCACCAAATAAACTTTAATTTCCGAGGATACAGGTCATAGGCTACTGCAGGGGAAAGACTAAACAATTTAGCAACAGACAAATACTGTGTCCAACAGTTACATCAAGACATATGACATCAAGACAAATTGAGTATGACGTTCAGAATTTTATTTTAAGTATTGACTAGGGCAGTAGTTATTAACTAATGTAGTTACAGCGTGTGTTCGAAACCCTTTGTTTACAACAAGTTTAGGAGTTGTTATCATACAGAATGCCGCTCATTGTTTGGTTGGTTTGCTCTTGGTAAAGAGAGTAGAGAGGGCAGTGAAGCAGCTGGAGAAGTCAGAGACAGTCCTGAAGCATCTTGTGTCAGACGTGGCGCCCGTCAACATCACAAAGGCGCTGATGCTGCCTAATGTCACATCCCAACAGCTGCTGCAGGCTCTCTCTACCAACGCCAAGGTGCAGCAGGTGAGATGTGTGTGTGTGTGTGTGTGTGTGTGTGTGTGTGTGTGTGTGTGTGTGTGTGTGTGCGGTGTGTGTGTTTCTTTGTTGTTGTTGTTTTTCGTTTTATGTCTTTCGTCTAAGCGAGGGTGATTTCAAACACGGAGGCACCAGCAAAAGACCTGTGTAAACTCATACATCTTCTTGTACACATTGGCAGTCATTTTGTTTTGAAACCTGCACAAGCCTTTTACCCCCTGTCGGGATTCGAACCCGGGACTCTCTGATCTCTATTGCGGGGAGGGTAGAGGAGGGGGGAGGGGAGATAAAGGGGGTGGTGGTCCTGTGGCTAGGGAGAGGGCGTCTAGTTGGTGGTCTTTGTAATGACATCGTAAAACGCCACATTATCAGCCTAGCACAAAGTGACCAAGTACCAACATGCAACGGTAAGTCAACATTGTCTAGTTTACAAATTCCTATCAAAACCCAACCCCTCAAGTTTACCTTCTCCCTTCTGGTGGGGGTGTCTGTTGATAAGTTACCTCGCGTCCTGGGGTCAGTTTCGGGTCTCTAGGTAAACATAGCACGTGCTCTTCAAGTGACCAGGGCCAGTGTCTCTTTGTCTTTGAAGTTTCAGCGTCAGCGACTCTCTTAACACATTTAGTACCGCGCACAAGTATCCCAATTTTTTTACTCTTCTTCAGCTTTGGCCCTCTTTCAAGCGAAAAATCAGGCAAGCTGAACTGTTCTTTGTCGGCTCTTACTGCAGCAAACACGAGTATAATCAAAGTACAACATTCACTCTATGCCAAAATTAAATAAATGCAGACTTTTTTCTCCTTTTTTTGCGGGGGAGGGGGGGGGGGGACGCCACTGTTGCACCACACCAAAAACTCACTTGGTATAAACTGAGTTTAACTTTATAATATTATGTAGACAGGTCGACGTCCAAAGTTTCACCCTTATCTTGCGTCCGTTGCAAATGAAGTGACATTGCCTCCGTGTTACGCACGTGTTCCTTATATACATAATACTGTGTCGCTTACGCAGAGACTTAGTGTGATGCAGAGATTGTCAGGCTGTGTGTCACTGACTTCACTACACGACCATCTGAATATACAATATATAATAGAGAGAGTCGATACTTTACATTTTGTTAGCTCGCGTTTTCACTGAACATCTCACTTATGCCGAGAGAATAAGCGGAGAATATGAGAACCCCCATTAACATGACACACATTAGGTCACTGAGCCAGAATAAACTTTCTTTCTTTGATAGGTATACGAAAGGGGCGCCATTATACTATTATGGGTTGGGTTTTTTGGGTTTTTTTTTTTTCGCCGTAGGTGTAGTTTTCGGGAGCTGACAGAGAAGAAAGTTGTAGCCCAAGGCCCGACGTAGGCCCGAGAACTACACCTACGGCCCTACCCCTGAAAATCAACTTATGATAGTAATGTTTTCATTTCCAGTCCGAAAAGTGAAGTATAAAACCAATATTTCAAACAGCCATCGTTCGGCTAAAGGCTTCTCCCTTCAGGTGTCGTTTGCACACCAGTAGGAGCCACTTCAAGCCACTATTACGCACGGCGTGGGACTTCCCCGCTAAGTCGGAGACCGCTGCAGATTGCATGATAGTGGCTCCTGACTCCGACTGATTTGACTCCGCATGTAGAAGTCGGGGTTAGGGAGTTTAGCCCCGGGTTAGAGTCTAACTTCGAACTGAACTAGCTCTAGAGTTAAATTTTCTGTTGTTTTTTTTTTGTTTTGTTTTGTTTTAAATCAGGAAGCTGGTCCATTCCAGCAAGATGCCTATGCCGTTATAGAAGGATTTATTTCCTTCCTTTGCTTCCTTTTTTTATATATAATTTTTTTTTCGGGGGGGGGGGGGGGTGGTCTTTTGACATAGTCTGGGTTAGGCCCGTAGCCGTGGGTTAAATTAACTTCCACTTTTACATTCGGGCTCAGAAGAGTTCACGGCAATTTGAGATTTTTGCATAGGTTTTTAGGAAGAAAAGAGGACAAGGGGTGGGTGTGGTAGTGAGGGTGAGATAAACCGGACTCCACAATGACAATAGTACGTGATTATGAGGACAACACATCTAAGTATTGTCTTTTTCTACAGGAGCTTGTCCGAATCCCTCGAGAAAAGCTTTGACAGCATCAGGCGCCAGCAGTCCGGAGACCAGCCAGGTTCTCAATAGTCCCGAAGCCTCGTCTTCTGTGTAGGTGATCGCCTTCTTCTTTGGTGTTTTCCCTGGGTGCCTGGTATGGAGCTGGGACATGACCAACCTATACACCCGTCTCTCCTTGGCGCGGCGCCGACGTTCGAGCAGCATGTTGAGAGTGTAGAGGAAAGGGTTGAGGGCCGAGTTAATGGGCAGAACAATGATTGCCAAAGTCGCGTTGACATGGCCAGGAACGTCCGTCTCCAGTAGTTTCAGTAAACCCATGGGGAACCAGCACAAGAAGTCGGATATAGCAATGGTGGTCTGTCGACGGGCGATGGTCACGTCATTCGACTTTTTGGTCGTGTCGGAAGCGGTCATGCTGTTGGTGCGGATTGACCAGTAGATGAACACTTGGCCCGCAGCGATCATCACAAACAGGACGAAATTAAGGATGATGACCACGCTGAAGGAGTCGGTGTGGCCAGCAAAATCGTTACTCGTGATTGGCAGCGATATACAGATTCCTGTCTGGCTGTAGAACTCCCAGTGTGACGTCACTGGAAGTAAGGGTACGGCAGCCACGACGAATAAAACGGCCCAGGCGATGACGCAAGCCACGCAAACAGACCGCCTGTCAAATTGGAAATGGCTGAAAGGGAAACGCAGCACGAGGAATCGATCCAGCGTGATGAGGCAGATGATGAAGGCTGACACCTCGCTGGACAACAGAGACAGAAAGCCGGCCGCTTTACACGCTGTGCTGTGTTTCCACTTTCTGTCCTTCCACAGGTAGTTGCCCTGATACACTCTGTCAGCCACGCCAATCACCGCCAGGTACACGCCCATCAAGAAGTCAGCCACACACAAATGAGCAATAAACACGCCGAAACCTTGGCTGCTGGAGGCTTTGTCCATGATGGCGCGATACACAAACCTGCCTGCATTACACAGTAGACCAAGCGTGGCAAAGATGGAAAGAACAGCGCGATAAAAATCAGAACGAAACAAAACGTCACATCATAGTGACGAAATTTCATCCGTTTGAGTATGACAGTTAGCTTCCGGAAATCCCGCGGGTAGAGTATCGGAGCAGCACAGTTTGTAGTTATCGGCGAATACAGTGTGAAGCTGATCAAGTCCCTCGAATATCCCTCGTGGAAACTCGGTCATTGGACATCCACGAAGGTCCAACACGCGCAGCTGTTCCAGCAGTCTGAATTCCTCCCCCTGCACGCGGTCTACACGACTGCCAGACATATTGAGTTTCTCCAGTTTAGGGAACATGTGCACAAGATGGACGTTGAGCTCTGGAGAGGGGATCCTGGACACGTCTAGCGAAAGAAGCCGTGGTATTGTCTGTACCCCGTGTAGCGGCGTCATGTTGACCTGGGTTAGTGGATTGCCAGCCAGGGACAACACTTGAAGGTTGATCAGTCCCTGAAGGTCAGTACGACTCAGTGACGTCAGCAAGTTGTCACTGAGATCCAGACTACGCAGGTTGGGCAGGTGAAGCCTGTCCAGGTGTAACAGAGCGCACGCCGCTAGACTCAAGTGAACCAGAAGACTATTGGATGATACGTCTGCTGACATCATATTGGTGCAGCTAGCGTCCAGAAAGCGAAGGCCAGGGAAGCTGCTTGCCGGAAAACTGCCCGTGCAGAAAAAAGACAGTCCGTAGCACGTGCAGCCCTCTGGACAAGTGGCGTTACACATCAACTCGTCGTCGCGAAGTGGACAATGGGTAACGCCGTCACACAGATTGGACTCGTGCAGACAGATGGAAGACGCGCGGCAGCGGTAGAACCCTGGACATGTGTAGGTGTAACAGGCCGCCTCGTCCTCTTTGCCCGGACAGTCGTACACGTCATTACATCGCACGTAGACAGGCAGACAATAGTACTCGATCCCAGGACACTGGAAATGCGCCTCAGGACAAGATAGGTCGTGCAGCTGATGCGGAACAATGTCTACGGGCGTTAGAGAAAAGTGTCCGCTTCCGTCGAAGTCCACTTTTGCAGGGGGCATGACGCTATTGACGAAAACACGTCTTTTTGGGTTGCACTCTTTCTCGTCTTTTCTGTTGACGCACTGTTCTATACCATCGCAAAACAAGATGGTCACCAGCCCAATATGTTGTTTCCCTTCAGTGACATTGTGGTCGTTGCGTCATGTATGCTGCCCGCGCCCACACCTACGCAAGCCCTCGGACATCAAGCATAAGACATAAAGAAAGTACTGGAAACCCATTCCGTGCCTCTTTGCGCTCCCAAATCCCCAGCCACATGGGGTCGTGTTAGCTCGCGTAGCTGGTAGACGTCACTAACTTTCTGACGTATGCGAGGTTCTACATGGGTGAATGAATTCTTGTAACAACGTCGTTCCCCTTTGACAGAGTTACCTCCCGCATTCCTGATTCACAGGTCACAGACAATTGCTTACTGGTATCGGAGAAGAGAAACATCCACTCTCACTCTCTCTCACTCTCTCTCAGTCACGCGCTTGTCTGTGTGTATATGCGTGCGTGCGTGCGCGCGCGCGCGCACACACACACACACACACACACACACACACACACACACACACACACACACACACACATCCTTACTAATCAATGTATTCCAGCAGCACCAAGAAACTTCTTCATTGCCGAAATATTAATGCTTGTAACTTTGAACCGACACCGGCCATGTACGAGCGCGGCCCTCCGCCATCTTGAAATCAGATAGCCGGCGAATCTGGACCAGCCAATCAGATAGCGTCTGGCGAAATCATTCGCGGTTGATCGGGGTTCTTCGCATTGCATGTCGACCGAAGGCCGAACTGTCCAAAATCTCTTCGCGAGACCCCAAAATGATTCGGACGAAGCATTTTTCCTTCGCTGTTCGTGGTTGTTCGGGCATAATTAAGACGTGCCTTTAGAGATGAAGCGCTCGAGCTGACCGAAAGAACTGTGTCTTCCTACGCGTATCCATCACTCTTCCCAAGTCAAGCGGTTGAGAGTTTGGGACGAGATGGGAAGATCCGGGGTTCACATCCTGAGACAGCCAAACATTTGTGCAGGCTTTCTTCTAGTGCGTCCGTCTTTGGAATCACCCATATAGCCCTAAAATACTCACCCACCTTCCCAATGTGCGAAACTAAAGGGCTGTTGTCAGACACTGCTGATCGGAAGGTCCTGCGGTTGATTCCGGAAGGAGCCAAATTTTGCCCAGGCCTTCTTCTAGTGCTTCCGTCATTGGAATCACCCATACAGCCCTGAAATACTCACCCACCTTCCCAAAAGACATATGTTTCAAACTAAAGAGCCTTTGTTAGACACTGCTGATCGGAAGGTCCTGCGTTAGATTCCGGAAAGAGCCACATTTTGCGCAGGCTTTCTTTCATTGCTTCCGTCTTTGAAATCACCCCTACAGCCCCCCCCCCCCCCCCCAAACACTCCCCCGCTTTATCAAAAGACCTCTGTGCCAAATTAAATAGCTGTTAAACACAGTTGATCGAAAGGATCTGAGTATGATTCCGGAAAGAACCAAAGTTTACCCAGACTTTTTTCCAGTTCTGCGATCTTTGAAATCACGCGAAAAGCCTCAAAACATTCACCAACCTTCTCTCTTCTCCAGCACACGAGTCTGCCTCTGTGCCAAAGAGCTTTAAGATACTTCTACGGATATTTTCCAAACGGAAAGTCGGTGGTATACAGGTTAAAGATTTCGCAACCAATGCAAGAGGTCAGCTTCGAGTCCCACTCGAGGCAAAGAATTTTGCTCTCTCGTATGTGGCCCCGTTTAATTCGGGCCTATCGCCTGGGGTTCTCTCCGGGTACTCCGGCTTCCTCCTCCCTCTTCCTTGGCAATTTCCAGCCCTCCAAATTTGAAAATGAATACAATTCTAAATTCCAAAATTTAAACAACTGAACTTACCCTTCGCACCGCGTGATTGTAGTGTGTTCATGTCCAGGGTGTGATGGAATGCGTGTGAATGATGTGAGCGTGCGTACTGGGTTCAGATGGCGGCGCTTTGAGCCAGTACAAGCAACTGGGTAAAGCGACTGCATAATGCAAGATTGTCATTGTACATGTGATTATTACAAAATTGATGCTTTGGTCAGCCTACTGGGCAGCCTAAGGGCTCCTGCATTTGATCTGATTGCAACTAGGGATGGCAGTTTATGTTTTTCCCATCACTAAACATGCGAACAAAAATTGAAACAACAAACAAAAGACCAAACATATATGAATATTTGCAGATATACAGACACAAAACCATCCTTCAAAACAAATCTGAAAATCCACCTCTTCACAGCCCTCAACCAATAAGTGTTGCCACATGTTGCGTGTGTGTGTGTGTGTGTGTGTGTGTGTGTGTGTGTGTGTGTGTAGAGAGAAGCCTAGGGCAGCCCGCGCATGATGCTGCACAGTATGCGTTTGAGCTAAATGAATGTGTGGATGCATGTTGTGTGTGTTTGTGGGTGAGTGAGTGTGTGTTGAATCGCAAGACGCCCTGAGTTCCCGCGAGAGGGAGGGCGTCCTCCTATGTAGTAATTATTATTTGACCAAACCAAACCCAATTTAACAATGGCACGTCGAGAATTTGGCACCATTCGTTCCGGTCGATCGACGGGGGTTGTCTTTGGGTATCCCGCCTTCCTCTGCCTCTGCGTTTAAAATGCCCAGTCCTCGCCAAAAAAAAAAAAAAAAAGAAGCAGTTTTTAGTTCCTAAACTGAGAAACCTTGCAAGAAAAAAACTAAACCATTGTAGACTTAGTTATGGTGACACTCTGTCCTGTCACCTCTCCAGGATGTGGAGTCCCCGAACACTCTTGGGTAGCCGTAACTGTTGTAGACTGTGTACGAGGCAAATCGGCCTACTCCCTCGTACTGTGACACTTCAGTGAAGTTCTTGCGTTCTGACAATGCTGCGATAATGTTTCACTATAGATGCCACCGCGGATACTCAGCGCCCAACATTTCAGCCTGATCTCGTGAACTTTGACCGCGGACAGCAGGCAGTATTTAGGACCCACAACCCGCATCGAGTGTTTGTCCTCCCGGCTCCACAAAGATTCTGCCTGTTGTAGACCCAACATCACCTGGGTTTTAAAAAAAAAAAAGGGGGGGGGGGGGCAAGCGTCAGTCAGATCCGTACCACTTATGCCCTTTTACCAGACGAAGGTAGACTTGACTCTAGCAGGCTAACCGAAAACACTTGGCAAGGTTCACACCAAGACTCCGTGTTAGTCTTGCACTCCCAGCTGCGGGCACCGCCTTGGTGGAGAACTTGCCTCAAGGACCATAAAGCCCAGTCACTGACACTGTAGGGGAACGTCGAACGAGCCGTAAAACCATAAAACTCGCACCTCGAGTACCTGCCTGTACTCCTTCAGGTTCCTTCCATCCCAGCAAGCCTCGAGTAACCACTGCAAGGGGGTAGACAACATGGCGGGTATCTTCCAGCATGTGGATACTGATTCAGGAGTTCTGTCGTCGATTCGTCACAACTGCACGTATTGCCCCGGATAAACGCAGCTTGGGGCTATAAGTGCCCCGGATAAATGCAGCTTGGGGCTAGAAGTGCCTGGATAAATGCAGCATGGGGCCAGAAGTGCCCTGGATAAATGCAGCATGGGGCTAGAAGTGTCCTGGATAAATGCAGCTTGGGGCGAGAAGTGCCCTGGATAAATGCAGCATGGGGCTAGAAGTGTCCTGGATAAATGCAGCATGGGGCTGGAAGTGTCCTGGATAAATGCAGCTTGGGGCTAGAACTGCCCTGGATAAATGCAGCATGGGGCGAGAAGTGCCCGGATAAATGCAGCATGGGGCGAGAAGTGCCCGGATAAATGCAGCATGGGGCGAGAAGTGCCCGGATAAGTGCAACATGGGGCTAGAAGTGCTCTGGATAAATGCAGCATGGGGCTAGAAGTGCCCTGGATAAATGCAGCATGGGGCTAGAAGTGTCCTGGATAAATGCAGCGTGGGGCTAGAAGTGCCCTGGATAAATGCAGCATGGGGCAAGAAGTGCTCGGATAAATGCAGCTTGGAGCTAGAACTGCCCTGGATAAATGCAGCATGGGGCTAGAAGTGCTCTGGATAAATGCAGCATGGGGCGAGAAGTGCCCGGATAAATGCAGCATGGGGCTAGAAGTGCCCTGGATAAATGCAGCATGGGGCTAGAAGTGCCCTGGATAAATGCAGCATGGGGCTAGAAGTGTCCTGGATAAATGCAGCTTGGGGCTAGAACTGCCCTGGATAAATGCAGCATGGGGCTAGAAGTGCTCTGGATAAATGCAGCATGGGGCGAGAAGTGCCCGGATAAATGCAGCATGGGGCTAGAAGTGCCCTGGATAAATGCAGCATGGGGCTAGAAGTGCCCTGGATAAATGCAGCTTGAGGCTAGAAGTGCCCCGGGAAAATGCAGCTTCAGGCTAGAGGTGCCCCGGGAAAATGCAGCTTCAGGCTAGAAGTGCCCCGGATAAATGCATCTTCCGACTAGAGGTGCCCGGTAAATGCATCTTGGATAATTGTCAGCGTGGATTTAAAATTAGTTCAGTGGGACTGTTGCACCGTGATTGTACTCGTGCTTGCTGCAGTAAGAGCCGTGACGGAATCGTTATTCTTTCGTATATACAGGCCAAAACCGAAAAACGGAAACGTGGGATACTCGTGCGCGGTACGAAATGTGTTAAACTTTCAGTCGAACAAACAACCATCCAACACGCGTTTGAAAATTAATATGAGCTCGCGCGAGACTTGATATTGTAACACTGCTTCAGAGAAAGGAGTTTCCTCAGTGGTCTCTACCTGAGAGCAATCGTCGTCAATAGTGTTGTTAATCGTAGTAGCACTGCAAACACTCACCGCTGTCTTGACTGACCCCCGAGTTGCCCTGTGGGGGAGGGGGGGTGGGGAGGCTGCCCCTCTGTTTCCCATCTGGAGAGGTCGTTCTCCGTGACAGGTTCAACGTGCACCTTCCCAGGCACGTCGAGACGTCCGGGCGGCGATCAGCAAGTGGTGACAAGCAACTGAAGCCGGTGGATACCTTGGCAATAGTCAAAAAGTCTAACGCCGTCTTAGAGAAAGGGTCTGGGCGCAAATGAAATCAATAGCGCTTATGGTTCTGTTTTGTTTTGTTTTTCTTTTCTTTACTTTTTTTTTTTTTTTTGGGGGGGGGGGGGGGGGAGGGGGGAGTGTGCCGTAGTTCCGTAGGTGCCGTAGTCCCCTAACCCCAGTCACGTGGCTAATCGGTCGAGGTCGTACCTCTAAGATTTATCATTGGCTTGGTTCACGAGTTAGAAGTCCCCGGGCCTGGTTAACGCCGAGATATTTATGACAGGAAGGGAGGAATGCGGCCCTGTCCCGCAGTCCCAAACCAAACGGACCTCCATAGCATCGTCTAACCATCATCCTCATCTCCATCATCATGCATAATAAAAATTGCACCAGCGTTCGAGCCCTCCGTGGATTCCACCCATGATCTGGGAGGAACACCACTGGTGCTGACACAGCGTTGGGGCACAACCCCCCCCCCCCCAAAAAAAAAAAAAACAACAAACAAACAAACACACACACACACACACACACACACACACACACACACACACACACACACACAAAGGCATGTGACATTTTGTACAAGATCCTATACTGAGTGGGTAGGAAGCCACTGCAATTGCTTGACTACGGGAGTAACAGTGAGTTCGGTTCCGACTGACAGCATGAACTTTGAATTATGGAGAGGTGGTGGTGGGGGAGGGGAGGAGGTCATGCTCGAATCGGCTAGCCATTACTTTTTTCTCCAGATATACAATGACGCAAACTTCATTATAAGCGTCAGGCTCTGCATTCTTGAGACAGGTTAAATCGGCTCGGTCAAGCAGACAGCTTCTGGTACCAAAACAAACCACTGTTCCGGTGTTTACTTCTGAAAGGAGAACTCTGTTGCTGGCAGTGGGTTTCGTTTGTTTGATGCTATTGGGTGGACCCGTAAAACAGCTGTCAGTGGTCATCATTTATGGCGATTTCAATATTTCGTATTAATTTTTATAAGCGGGGTCGATTGTGCAAAACCGTTTTACATCAAGCGAGAGAGGCTCATTTGGTCTCTTAAGTGTGCAATTTTTGTGGTAAAAGTCTTGAAGTGTGAGCTCATTTGTGGCACGCAGTGCAGCCAGACCTCATACACAGTCCGGTCAGAAGCAGATTTAGACACGCCCATTTTCACGTGGTGACTGACCTTCCTCTTTGACGGTGCACTGACAGCCTTTTCTATGTCTCGATCCGTCTTACTTCGTGTGTGTGTGTGTGTGTGTGTGTGTGTGTGTGTGTGTGTGTGTGTGTGTGTTTAATGTTATACTGTACATGATGACGCGTAGCATGCCAACTTAGCTGCCGCCGCTGTTTTTTTTGTTGTTTCCATAGTAATGGAAACAACATAATAGGACGGGCTAAAATTTCCACGTTCATAGGCAAGCATCTGTGGTACAAACGCACGTCACTGCCGATCTCCCGCAGAGACGATTTTGCAAGTGTAACTCTGACAATGACGTAAGAAAACTTGCGTCATCGATGCTGACGCGTATGGTGTTCCGAACGCACTTCTCCTCCTCAGTGAGTGCCGTCTGTGTGGATGTGCGTGTGTGTGTGTGTGTGTGTGTGTGTGTGTGTGTGTGTGTGTGTGTGTGAATTGTGTCCGGGCCCATTTCTTCGAAAATACTCAACCGAATGGCTTCAAATTTGGGGTATCCAAATATATCAAAATGTTACATTAGACGATTCAAGCGTGTGATGACTGCTTAAGTGATTTGGGAGTTATCGCCCTTTTGAGACAAGTTGGTTGTCTTTCGTGTACAGGCGCAATATTTATTTAAATCACTCAATTTTTTGGCAGTAGATAGCTTGAATACGGACTCTGAACAGAGTCACTACTAGAAAATGGTCGCTCTTATAGTTTTCATGTAAACCGAGCCTGAGTTGACATTGCATGTGAACCCACTTCAGATGCCTATTTCTCCGAAAATACTGAACCGATCGATTTCAAATTTGGGGTTTCTAAATGAATCAAGATTGTTAAATAGAAGGCCCGATCCAGGTACGATTGCACACATGATTTGCGAGTTATCGCCCTTTTCAGAAAAAGTGGCTTTCTGGCGTTTAATGGCGTAATATTTACCTAAACCACTCCATTTTTTGGACATAGATAGCATGAATACGGACTCTCAACTAAGTGAATTTTGGAGGTTATCGCTTTTATACTTTTGGCGTAAGCCGTACCTGATGAAAGTGCTGGTGAACACACTTTAGATCTCAAAATCGCTCATACTATACATAGATAATGAGCCTGGGGTGCCATAAACAATATACAAAAAAAATAGAAAAATTCACTGCAGCCGTTATCGTCAGTTGACCCGAAAATTTGTAC
This sequence comes from Batillaria attramentaria, assembly GCA_018292915.2. Classification (NCBI taxonomy): domain Eukaryota; kingdom Metazoa; phylum Mollusca; class Gastropoda; family Batillariidae; genus Batillaria; species Batillaria attramentaria. The sequence goes on along the minus strand of JACVVK020000186.1, from coordinate 783,353 downwards.
TCACAGCACATTTCCTCTACAAGCCACACGCCTCACAAACATCGAAGAAGAGACGCACGCGCACTGACGTAAAGTAAGTGCGTCATGTTTGATTGACGTGATGCTGTTTTTTCTTGGGGGTGTCTCGCCACTTTCTTTCCGAATTCCTCTGTTTGGAGACGTGGTGTATTTTACTTCTACTATGTCGCCATCTTCGTGCAATCGCAGAGAAGACACGGGATACAACAGAATACAACTCCAATACTTTATGAACAGAATATGCACGGAGAACAAATTCATGAAAGAAGAAGAACCCAGAACGCTGTGCAGGGCTGCTTACGTACTGAACAGGTCAGATCTAGAACATTTCTCAACTTACTGGAAGGTTCGATATCTTTCCAAGGTGACGTAATCTACTGACGTTACTGCGACAGCATGTTCTGGGATGGTCTAGAAATTATTTTGCATCGAAATGCAGTATCTTTTCGCGATCTCTACAACTTGACATGTGGAAAGCGGGAATTTCAGTGGGTTTCGTTTTTGCCACTGACTCACACTCAGAAGCATAATGCAAAGATCTTGGAAACATAAAGATAGTTCACTTACCTCCCTTTGAGGGACAACGCGTAAGAGTTGTCTGCGCGCATTAGCGCGCATCCCGCAGATCTACGCAGTAATGGCAGTATGGCAGAAAGCCAGAAACCACGCGTGCAATGGTGTGCAGCGCCGAATTGTTGTCAGAAGCGAACACCAGGAACGGGAAAACCTTTCTGTAGATTTCCCCCCTTGAAAAATAGAGGTAGGTATGCCTACGATATCGAAGTTGGAGCCAAGATCGGTATCGAAGTTGGAGCCAAGATTATGTTTTCTCCCAAACATAACACATAGCATCACACGTGAAAACCAAAATCGCCGCATCCACGACGTGTGACTGGCGTAAATTTAGTATAAAATCCGCATGCTTGTAAAAAGTCTGTTTGTTTGACCCAACCCTACACTAGCCGCCGTAAAACATTTTAACAAAATAAACGGCAAAAACGAAGATGTCAGCGACTGACAGGTGGTCTCCCCCCATATATTTCGCATGTGTTTTAGGCCTATGGAAAACATAAGACAGTACTCTCAAAGTTCCGGAGGACGAACGAAAGATCTAGTTTGGCTTTCACTGCTGTACGTAGACTACGCAGTGCATTTCGTTCGATGTGTTCAAGTAAAACTAGTACGGAACACAGAAAGATCGAATGTGCGAGAGATCCAAAGATGGACGCATCCGCTGAATACTTCCTGCTAACTCAGCATTAATCATATCTGCGACCGACGATCCAGCAGATTCTATGTTGTGATATGGTTTTACAATGGTTAGAATGAAGTTCAGCCGGATGATTTTGTTCTGTGTGTGTGTGTGTGTGTGTGTGTGTGTGTGTGTGTGTGTGTGTGTGTGTGTGTGTGTGTGTGTGTGTGTGGTCAGTGCAACGTGCCGCTAGCACAGTTCAAGTCAACGTTATTTGTAAAGTTTAAAAAAAAAAACACCACCGCCAACAAAACAACAAAAACAACACCAAAACCTGATGTCTGCGCCTGCCACGTGTGTTCACTGCTGTTTGTTTACACTGCATGCAAACCTCTTGATTTTTAAGAAAAGAGTTCTGTACATACCTACAGATTTCCCCCCAACAGTATGTGAACTGGAACAAGTGCCGATGAACGTACCTGCCGCCGTATGAGTGACAACTCTGTGTGTGTGTGTGTGTGTGTGTGTGTGTGTGTGTGTGTGTGTGTGTGTGTGTGTATTCTGAATTTAGATGCAGGTAGACGCTAGCACAATTTAAGTCACCGTGATTTGTAAAGTTGTCAGGGGAAAAAAAATTATGCTGTATCTGCGTCAGCCGCGTGTGTTTACTGTTTGTTTACACTGCATGCACACGTACCACTTGAAATAAAAATGTTTGTTTTTCAACAGGAATACCAAAAGAAGTATTTCCCCGTTTATATTTGTCTGTTATTTGAACAATTCGGCGCAAAACACAATTGCATGCCCGGCTTTTGTGATCGCTTTCCACTTTCCGCCATGCTGTCACTATAGGGGCCAGATCTAGGATGCGCGCTAATGCGGGCAGACAACTCTTCGCGTTGTCCCGCTATATGTCTCTCTTACGAGGGCAGGAGTGACGCGTCTTTCTGATTCCAAGGTCTTTGCATAATGTGTGTGTGTGTGTGTGTAGGGAGGGGGGGGTGCGTGCGTGCGCGCGCAAGCGCGCGTCTAAGGCGAGAGAGAGAGAGAGAGGGTCTCTTCTCCGATACCAGTAAGCAATCGTCTGTCAGTCAGGTCTGCGGGAAGTAACTCTGTCAAAGGGGAACGACTTTATTACAAGAATTCATTCACCCATGTAGAACCTCGCATACGCCAAAAAGTTGTGACGTCAACCAGCTAGGCGAGCTCACACGACCTCATGTGTTTGGGTTTTTGCAAGTGCATAGAGGCACGATAAGGGTTTTCAGTACTTTCTTTATGTCAGCATGCTTGATGTCAGAGAGCTTGCGTTCCGGCGTGTGCGCGCGGGCTGCATACATGACACAACGACTACGACTGTGACTACAGCATGTCATTGAATGGAAACAACATATTGGGCTGGTGGCCATCTTGTTTGTTGTTTCTGAGAACATGCTGAACAAGTTAAAGATTTTTTGAGTTTTCCGCTAACAGCTTGTATGACTTTGTCCTTGACTCCCAAGTCATCGAATACAGGTACGTCAGTAAAGGTCTTATCAATACCTAACATCAAGCCAGGTTTAGTGCCCATATTGAATTTTCGACCTTGACTTTGGTCTTGTTGCTGTCCATCAGCATGCCAACTTTGGTGCCTCTGCCGTTTGTAGATACTGAGAAAATGACAATATCAGAGTTTTTACGCGCGCGCGCATACACACACACACACACAGACACACACACACACACACACACACACACACACACACGCGCGCGCGCGCGCACACACACACACACACGCACACACACACACACACACACAGACACACACACACACACACACACACACACAGACGACGGAGGGTTAATACGTAGTACATAGACTCATTTTGTTACACAAGTGAGCAAAAAAAAAAACATACACAGTCAAACCAGGCACACACAAAAGAGTTTCATTTCGTGTTTTGTTTTGTTTTAATTCTTTCACACATTCCATTCATTTTCACTTTTAGCCGTCGCAGCAGGCAAAATATTTTCACGACACAAAATAACAGAACATCGAGCAGCGAAAAGACAGTTACCAAAAACAAACAAAAAAAACAAAAAAATCCGTCAGTGGTCCTGTTTTGGTTCTTTAACTCATTCTGGCCGAGCCACGGCTAGAGTCGTAACAGTTAGTTTACATCTTACCTCCCTTTGCAAAATGTCTGCTGTCAGGTTTTCTTGGCAACCCGATGAGGTTTCTTGGCAACCCGATGAAGGTGGTGTCAAAGTACAGTACAATATCTAAGCAACACTCCCCCTAAATATGATATCATTTGACCCACTTGGTGCAGTGTCACCACATGACCCAGGCAGCTAGTGCCAGACGTATGATGGTAGCGTCAGTGTAGAAAGGGTTAAACTGGCTAACTCCATCTTTGCCAAGCCAGCTCAGGTTTTGAAACAGTTTCGCTCTTGTGCTCGAAATACTCTTTCTTGGTGATTAGTACAGCTCTTAATGCGATACAATGTTGTGTACACTTTGCGAGAGCCGTCCAACATTCAACTTCTACAACTGTTGTCACGCTACTGGAGAGCTCAGTGTGCGTCATCGAGTACGCTTTTGTTGGCTCAGTGCCAGCATTGCAGACGCTGTCACTGTGCAGGTCTGTGAGAACGATCTGTCGGCATAAAATTGCAGCATAAGCCCCTTTAATGGTTGATGGTTGTCCAGGGGTTAAACATTTTGATTCAACTTTCGACAGCAATGGATTTCAGAATATAATTATTATACCGCACAAAAGTGAAGTTTTCTATCCAAAAGGAAGCAAATGACAATGAAAGCTTTCATCTAGAGAAACAAGGAACTGGAGACCATCAACAAGTTCCCATCGCCGGCGTCTTTCTAAACCTCGCATGTCCAAGAATAGACGACCCCACTCGGCAAACCCGGAGGCCGAGGTCCAACCCCTTTATTCTTGCGTGTAGTGGCAAAACACAAGTACATCCATGACGGCATTGTATGGGAAACGGGGTGATGTCAAAATGAATGACATTTGACGTAATGGTCTTTTTCCTCAAATGACGTCAATGGACTTACTGCTTTCTTTCCATGTTTCAGTCACATCAAACTACATGTGCTTGCATCGGTGTTAAAAAAAAAAAGTTTGCCAGACCACGCCATTTGTTGTGCGCGATTGGCTGAATTGTGGGGGCTCGGCCCTTTTGATTGGCAGGACCTCTGACAACCTCTGACAATGGCGACATTCTGGCAAGAACAGGCAACGCTGAGCATGAAGTGCTCTCATTTTGATACACAGGCAGGGAGTTCTAAACTTACAGAGAACACAAGCACATGTGGAACAAGTAGATTCCCTGCACTTGTCTTGCGTTACGAGGCAAGACATAGAGTTTCACAAACACATCAAAAAAACTTTAGTAGACGCACCAACGAACGTGAACCCGATTCCGTTCTGGTTTCCCTTCTCTGTATTAAAAGTTTCAAAGCGGTCGAAATAAATAAACTAATGAGAACAGTATTATCATGACCACTATTACTATACGTCCTTTATTGATAGACCACACAAGAACTCCATGGCCATTTACGAACCAAAAACAAAAACAAAAAAGGCTTGTCCGAAACTCAGTTCTTTGGTTCTTCCCTGCACATTTCACTATCAAGTACCACCTGTACCACAAACTGAAACTGGCTACAACTCGCCCGTGTGGCCATGCCGAGCAGACCGGACAACACATCATCCAGGACTGTCCACTATACCAGCAGCTAAGGATGACGACATGGCCATCGGAAACGCCTCTACGCACCAAAGTGTACGGACCTCAGCGGGAGCTGGAGAGGACACCAGACTTCATGCTCAGAACTGAACTTCCAGTGTGACCAAGAGACGAATGACAGCAAGAACTATCAAGTACGCTTCTGTTGGATCAGTGTCTACATTGCAGACGCTGTCACTGTCCAGGCGTCTAAGCGGTGTGATGGCAGATACCAGGAACACAGCTCAGAAAGGTATGTGAGCGTAAAAATGTTAGCCTCTAACTTCAAACCTGGGACAAACTGCGCACCAGTGGAAAAGCATACACGTTCTTGGACAATTAGCAAGAATCTCAAATTACAAACACGCAGAAATGTTGCTGCCTGCACTTCAAAAGACACGCAGTATATAATTATATGTACAATATTTCTTCTTCTTTTTTAAGCAGGAGCAGTCTCTCTCTACAAATGGCGTGTTTTTCGATAAGCGTCGGTAAATGCTTACCTAGCTCTCTTTTATAAATCAGATCTGATTCCAGCTAATAGCACTTCAAGACTGAAGCACCAGCAGTTTTGTAAAACTGCTCTGAATAAGTTTTTCAAAAGAAAAATCGACGCAAGCTGTAAGTCTAACGCATCTGCAAAATGCCAAGATTTCTCAGAAAACCTCTGACAATGTGCAACTGCACTGCAGGATGCGATTAAAGTGTACTTCATTCTTGCACCATACTGAATATGGAATTCGGTGAAACATTGAAACACGATTTGAAACAAAGGAATGGCAATAGTGGTGATTCACACAAAGGCTCATAATCCAGACAATAACTCTACCCTCATTTAATAAAGGTCGTAAACGCCATGGAATGAATACGAACATAGGCACTTTTATCATTTGGCGGTAGTACTAAACATTTATTAAGGCAATTAAGGCAAAAACCAGCTGAGAGAAACATTTAAAATAAAAATGAAATAAATACAATGTGAACATATCCATGAAACAGTCAAACGGTAAGGCGATGAGCAGTGTGTTGAAGGTACTGATGGCATTCTGTTTTGACAGTCGCTGATCGAAAGAGTTAGGACTGATGAACTCATGCAAATAATTACAACTGTACAGCTACTCTAAAGACGACTCCATACGGACATTTTTCACCACACTCACACAGCGGTGAACTGTACAACAGAGCATTCAAAACAACCAATTTCCAAGGGTCCAGTTTGTTTCACAACCAAGTGTTTTGATATGTAAGGAACGATTGTCTCATTTGCTGTAAACCAAACTAGATACATTAGTATCTTCTGGTCCATGTGATAAATTACACTTGTAGGATAGCAACATTTCACAAAGCAGACAAGCTTTCTGCCGACAATACTTCAGTCTCTTTCACGTCCAGAAATCGTGACAGAGCTGAAAAGGAATTCAGGGTGCACGTGAATACTGAATTCAGGGTGCACGTGAATACTGCACCCCAACGGCTATTTCGCCGACTTCTCCGGAAAATTGCATATTGCAGCCAGATTATGCATATCTACAGGTATCTGGGTGGGGGAAAAAGGCTTAATCGTCAAGTTACGGATTTGAATAAAGCTTCAGCCCTTTTTCAAGATAACGGAAAATATTCAAGCGAAAACATCTGAGAGCTTGGTACGATGCCTGTCAAATATACTTCGCACTGCGCACCTTACTCGCAAATGACGTCTAGTGCCAAACGAGGAGCAGAATCTAGCAGCAGCAAATTTCCGGCTGTCGACAATTTCTCTGCATTGCAAAAGATATCGATTATAACTGGATTCCTCGAAAATTGTGACAGAAAGGGAGAAAAAAAAATCTGCTCTCTGCACGATGCTGAACACTAATCTCCGAAGAAAGACCAGTAGGAAATGGTTCGATGTCTTTGTGGAATTCACACGTGTACTGTGTATTTCGCTCTGTGGAAGAGTCCATTTCAGATTTCAGATTTCTTGATAGGCAATGCTCAGTTTCTGGAATCATTCAAAATCTTGTTAAGCCAATGCTCGTTTACAATGTCGCCATCTGTCCTGACAGTCTTCACACCTACCTGCTCTGTTCCTGTCACACACTGAAAATCTCCTTGTGACAAAGCGAAAAGAAAGAGAATTTTCAGCTCCACCACCATGTCAAAAGAGCCTCAATACGAGTATACAACGGCGTTCATTCTGCCACATAATTATGTCCGATTCTCTTTCTTCCAGTCTTGGCGGTGGGTGGAGTTTCTTCGAAAGAAACATCCCACCAGCTGCCCAGTAACACAAAAAGCTCGTCTTAGATCTTCTAGATCTGACACCGCCTCAGGTTATGAAGCACGAGTATCAGTTTTAGATCTAGTCGACATCGCGGACGAATAACTTAGAAACAGACGATCTTTGCCTCAGCTGTGATTAAGCCACCCGATGCTCCTTCCCAAAAAAATTGATGTGACGACATTTTGCACACGTCACGAGGCCACGGAACGACTGTCAGTGGCAGGCAATGTCGACGTGTCGCTTTTTAGATCCAGGGACTTCGAATGCGATTGGACTGGAGACAAGATGCATCTAAGCTATCTCGCGTTTCTCCTCAAAGATGGGCGTGGCGACGTTTTGCGTGCGCAACGAGGCCGTGGAACAGCTGTCGACGACCGGCACCTGCATCTGCTGGGAAACGCTGGGCGTGGCTGTCTGGGGTAAGGTATCGAGTCCCACCCCATGGGACGACACGGGACTCAACCTGTGGGTCTGGTAGTGCTGCGGCTGGGCCTGCGACACTGGCGAAGGCAGGTGATGGTTCGGCGCCACGTCCATACCTCGCACCGGTCCTGCTCCGGGCATTGTGGGTTGGGACATCACATGGTGCTGGCTCATGCCCATCCCCATACCCATATTTGGCGAGTGGGCGTGGCCGTGAACGTGGTGCGAGGCGCTGATTGCTGGAGGGGAGTCGAGCGGTTCCAGTTTGGGCGTGGTCATGCTGCCTGATGCCCTCATCGCTTCCTCCTTCTTCTTGTTCTGCTTCCTCTCTTTGGCGCGTCTGTTCTGGAACCAGATCTTCACCTGCAAAGCACAAAAACTCTTGTTACGTAAGTATCAGCCATCGACACACACAACTGAATTAAGAAAAGTTCTTATGTCGGTCGTCGTGTGACATTAACATCCCCCCCCCCCCCCACCCCCCCCCCCCCCCCCCCCCCCCCCCCCCCCCCCCCCCCCCCCCCCCCCCCCCCCCCCCCCCCCCCCCCCCCCCCCCCCCCCCCCCCCCCCCCGTCCCCTCTTTCTCGCTTCCATCCTTTACAGAGTTGTGTTCTCAGCATTAAATTTACAACAAATGTTTGTTTGCTGTCCGTTGCTGCAAGCTGATTACATAGAGAGACAGACAGACAAAACTGAAGACAGACAGGCTGACAGACAGACATATCTGGAGACAGACTGTATGGACAGATACTGATCATGGACGAGATTTATTTAAGTACTGTGAACAATTTTCTGATATAACGAATACGTAAGTGGACGCTGTGCCGCGGCTGACAATCACTCCGTCTTCTGCAGGTTAGATCATGTTTTCTATACGTGTGCTTCTCCCTTAGCTTAAGACTGTAGAGTCCTACCCTGTCAGCACAGGGGAATGAAAGAGTTTGGGGATCCCTCCCCCTAGACAGACTGCCTGGTAGGCTGACGAAGCTCCGTCTCTCCGTGTTTTCTTGGCCGAGTTTTCCCAGTCACCTCTGGGTGGCCTGTCTGGTATGGGCAACCCTATCCAGCATAGCTCAGAGGGTCTACGGGCTACATAAGCCCCCAACCACGTGAATATTAAAACTTCTTCACTTCTCCTGCGGTCGAAGTGTTTGACTGGTTGCGTCAGATCTGCGCCGGGCCCGGTCGCCATGACGAACCCCCACGGCCTTCTCCAGATCATGACGGCTACCCCCGAAACTGCACCTGACGTTCTGCGCCCTCGGGCCAGGTTTGGCGTCGTACAGCATCATGGCAGTGGCGTCGGAACCGGGGGGTGAGGGGGGGGAGGGCCTCTAGGCCCCCCTAGAAATCTGCCCCGCTGAAGGGGGGCACTAGCATGTTTCCCCCCCCCCCCCTCCTTTAGTCTCTCCAACTGTGACGTGTGTGTGCCAACACTGCCAAGCTATCCAGTGGAGTTCGTGAGAGGAGATCAGCAGATGTGACCATAAGGTAGGGTATCTGAAGTTAAGTTTTATGATTAGTTTGTATGTCTTTCACATCTAAATTTTGCTTATAGAAATCCACCCATAAACACGCCCAGAATGCGCCAGATTGCACAGATTTGCAGCTAATTTTAAAAAATTTTCCGGGGGAAAAAAATTTCCCCGGACCCCCCTAGATAGTTCGGCGCTTCCAGCCGTCGATGGCCAGTCAGTTGTGCCCCCCCCCCCCCCCAGCCCTGAACATCTTCCGACGCCACCGTCATGGGGCATAACAGTGCAGATTAAAACAACATAAAAGTCTTCCTTACCTGTCGTTCAGACAAGCCCAGCTGTTGCGCGATCTCTGCCTTGCGTCTGATGGTGATGTAGCGAGAGAAGTGAAACTCCTTCTCCAGCTCCAGACGTTGGTGATCCGAGTATACCACGCGGTACTTGTCCTTCGTCCTCGTCTTGCCTGCAATAAAGAAACAAAAGAGGTGCGCTGTGATGAGAAAGACGTTGGGTTTTATGCGGTCCGTCCAAACGGTGCGAGGACGTGTCAGAACATGCGAGGACAGGCGAGGATATCCGAGGACGTCCGAGGAAGAGTTCAGACATGACAAAGAACTGAAATAATGAAACAGAAGATGTGTTTGTGGTATTTGTATGTCAAAATGAGAAAACCAGTACGTTAGTTATTAACGACACATGTACATGTGAAACATAGGCACGTCTCGCACCTACTGGGATGGGGCAGATTTCACTGCGTGCAGCAGCAAGTTTCAGTGATGGAAAAACAAGATTGTGTCGTTTCTCCAGACAATACATACTTTTACGCACACAGTGACGTGACGAAATCTGCGTCATACCGGCCCCCTGTAGTGTAGTGGTTAGCACTTCGGACCATGGACCGGGAGACCCGGGTTCGAGTACCAGCCGAGGCAAGCGGCATTTTTCCTACCTAGGTCAGCTCCTACCCAGAGCGGGTGTGCTATGGGCCCAATGGGAAAGCTGTTGCCACACAGCCGAGATTCAACTACACCGCAGGTGCCGTAGTTCCCAGGCCTGGTTAATGCCGGGATATTTATGACAGGAAGCGTGGAATGCGGCCCTGTCCCGCAGTCCCAAACCAAATGGACCTCCATAGCATCATCTTGCCATCATCCTCATCTCCATCTCATCAATGCATAATAAAAATTGCCCCAGCTTCCGAGCCCTCCGTGGATTCCTCGCATTACCTGGGAGGACCACCACTGGAACTGACAAAGAGTTGGGGCAGCAAAAAAAAAAAAAAAAAAAACCTGCGTCATAGACACTCAAAAAAAAGCGTCATAGACACTTTAAATACTGGCACACTATGCGGCTGCGTTTTTTTTGGCGGGAATTGTACGATGTTGAGTCGAGTCACTGCCTCCGACAGAACTGACGTCATCTCTCTCTCTCTCTCTCTCTCTCTCTCTCTCTCTCTCTCTCTCTCTCTCTCTCTCTCTCTCTCAAAAAACAAAAAAAAAAAACAAAACCGCGACAACAACAACAAAACAGACAAAATAGCAGAAAATCTGGAGAAACAACTTTATGGGATGAGTCCATTCCTCCTTGTTTGGGATTGTAGAAAACCAGTCATTACAAGTAAATGACGCAAATTGCGAGTAAGTTGCGCAGTGCGAATTATATATTTGACAGGGTCGTACCAGGCTCTCAGATGTTTTCGCTTGAACATCTGCCATTACCTTGAAAAATGGCCTAAGCTCTTATAAAATCCGTAACGCTTGCGCCTTTTTTTTCCCACCTCGATTAGGCATGCATAGTCTGGTTGCGAATATTACTCCATCGTAGAAGTCGGCGAAATAGCGGTTGGGATGCGGTGTTCACAAGCACCCTCATTTCAGTGGCAGCTCTCTCGCGATTTCTGGAAAAGCCCGAGGTCAAAACCCCGCCCGGCCTTAACTCTGACGAGTATTGGCAAATAGCACAGTGCTTGCATGACGTCATTTTGTGGGAAAAGGGGCCGTGTTTGACCGCGTGATGGTCTTTTCCCTCAAATGACGTCAATGGACTTACTGCTTTCTTTCCAAGAGTCATATCAAACTACATGTGCTTAACCGCCCCCCGTAGTGTAGTGGTTAGCACTTCAGATCATGGACCGGGAGACCCGGGTTCGAGTACCAGCCGAGGCAAGCGGGATTTTTCCTACCTAGGTCGGCTCCTACCCAGAGCGGGTGTGCTGTGGGCCCCATTGGGAAGCTCTTGTCACACAGCCGAGATTCACCCACATCACGGGTGCGACTTTGGGGGTGCTTCCCCTGGTATGACACGTCTTATGATGTAGATGATTACACGGCCGGCACTGCAGGTGCCATAGTTCCCGGGCCTGTCTAATGCCGGGATATTTATGACAGGGAGCGTGGAATGCGGCCCTGTCCCGCAGTCCCAAACCACACGGACCTCCATAGCATCATCTTACGATCATCTTCATCTCCATCATCATGTACGTATAATAAAAATTGCCCCAGCTTCCGAGCCCTCAGTGGATTCCACCCATTAACTGGAACTGGCGAAGAGTTGGGGCGGCAAAAAAAAAAAAAAAAAAGAAAGTGATTCCCAAGCCGTTCGCCAGACCATGCCACGCGTTGTGCTCACGGTGCAGCGGTACGCGACTGGCTGAATTGTGGGGGCTCGTCCCTGTGACTGATTGGCAGGAGTGGTAAGAGGCTTGTTATTGCTACGGCAATAAATATAGTCAACTCGTATTGTCAGTATCTGTCGAATCTTGGGGAGGGGTGTTGGTGGGTGTTTTCGGGGGTTTAACGTCCTTTTTCATAATTTATGGGTACTACCAAAGACGGGCCAACGATGAAAAAGCCAGCACGAATATTTGGCCCCAGCCGGGATTGAATCTTGGGGAACCGGGAAAGCCGAATTCAGTGTAGAACATTGGACGCTCAATGCTAGGGTCGTAAGTTCGAATCCCGGCGGCTGGGTCCAACTATTTGTGCTGGCCCTTTTCTCGTTGTCCTGTCTTTGATATCATCCGTATGTGGTAGGAAAGGACGTTAAACTTACAAACACCCAACCCGCCGACCCATCTCTCGAATCTTAACCTCTAGACAGCCGACATATGCAGAAATCACGGGGGAAAAACACGAGGTGGTTTAGGAGATAGCCATCATTACATCCGTCCACACACACACACACACACACACACACACACACACACACACACACACACACACACACACACACACATACGTCTCACAACTCCCGCCAAGAAGAACGCAGCAGCATAGGGTGCACGTCAGGTTTCTATGACGCAGATTTCGTTACGTCACTGTGTGCGTGAAAGTATGTATTGTGTGGAGATACCTCACAGTCTTGTTTTGTATCACTGAAAACTGCTGCTGCGCGTAGCAAAATCTGCCCCGTCCCATAAAGTTGTTTCTCTATAGAGAAACAACTTCAGCATAAAAACTTGAAACGTGTAGCGTGCAGTCCGGTCGTCATTCAAACTATGACAGGGGATTTGGTCTAGTGGTTAAGGCATCCGACTTCGGATCTTGAGCTGCTGGGTTCGAGTCCCCGGTGGGCAGGAATATGGTGGGATTTTTCCTTCCCATATCGAGTCAAATCCATGTGCAGACTCGTTTGCGGTGCCTGTCTCGCCTTCGTGTACACACGCACGCACATACATCAAGTGTGCACGCTAAAAATCCCACGTTCATCTTTCGAAGAAGAGTAGGCTGTGGCCGGTGGCGTGGTAAACAGAAAAATACTGTCGCACGCACCAGAGTGAATAGCAGGGTGGAGGTTTGCACATAAAGTAGCGCTTAAACGGCAGCAGGCTTTCACTGCTTCGTCCTCCAGCCCTGCGGCGCCGTGAGCATTTCAGCAGAGATGGATACGTGCGCCGAGGAGAAGTCTACCATACCATACCATACCATACCATACCATATGATCCGTGGCCGGTTAAAACTGAATTGCACAATGATATTCTTGCTTCTGACGTCATACGCGAATAACGTCATGCCCTTACAGCGCAGCAGTGAAGGGGCGAAATCAACTCACGCCTAACACGCCTGACAGTTCTAGGGACAGCCTATAACAACCCTGTGGAAACGAAGCAAAGTGAACGAGACTGTGGGACGTGCCTCGGTATCGGCTAGCCCCAGAACTGAGAAGGGACACAAGCCACAAGTATAACCGCTTTCAATCAGAAGGTAAGCTCCCTTGAACACTCTTGAGTGTGTGTGTGTGTGTGTGTGTGTGTGTGTGTGTGTGTGTGTGTGTGTGTGTGTGTGTTGTTTTTGGTTGTTGTTGTTGTTGTTTATTTCAAAGCTAAGTGTTTAGAAACTTTGTGAACACTCCACTGAGAGTGGGCTGAAAGTTGTATGTAACTGGCAGGCTATGCATGTAATAATAATAATAATAATAATCACATTAATATAGGCGCTTTAGCGCCGCGAGCTCAACCCAACACGCACGCTCACGTGAATCACACGCATTCTCTCACACGTTGGACATGAACACATTACAGTCACGTGGTGCGAAGGGCCAGCTCAGCAATTTAAGTTTCGGAATTTTACAATTGCATTTATTTTTGAATTTTCAGTGTAGGCTGAACATTTCCAAAGCAGAGGGGGAGGAAGCCGGAGTACCCGGAGAGAACCCCCGATCGACGGGGAACGGTGCCACATACGAGAAAGAAAAAAAATCTTCGCACCGAATGCGCAATGAGTAGGTGTATTTTCAAGAATTGCGCTGTATCAATGTGATTTATTATCATCATTATTATTATTATTATTATTATTTACACTTGGGTATTTTTCTCCTTTCTTTCTTACTTTCTCCTTTGTTACTTCTAGAACTAGAAGACTATATAAAACCAAGGCCCTCAAGTCTAGCTATGCCTTTTCCAAAACACACACACACACACACACACACACACACACACACACACACACACACACACACACACACACACACACACACACACACACACAAACCAAGTATGTTCTTGGTAAAGACAATCACGCACATTTTGACAATAAATCTCCGCTTTGTGGGGTTAATCTTTTCTTTTCTTTTTCAAATTCGTGCATTTTCGTGAAGTGGAGATAGACCATACGTCATTTTCTCTCCCAGTGTCTTTGGACATTGCACACTTTTGATCTAGGTCGGAAAGCGGACTAGAAAGACCGTTAAACGTTAGGCGGTGCCGGCTGGCGACCCTTTGATGTTCTTTGCAATGCTCTCGATGCGGTCGCCGGCAGTAATTAGCGATCGTCACACAGGCTGTAGTGTTGACCTCATCAAAGGGCGATATTAATATCGGGGTTCGTTTCGAACACTGCAAACACGGTGCATGTTTCATTCTCTCTCACTAAACCTTTCGAATTCCGTCCTTAACCTCCTCTCCACTTCTCCGCCCTCCCCCCCTCCCCACCCCGACCCCCTGCCCCCCCCCCTTCCTTCCCTCAGTCTCCGGCCACATCTCCCGGCCTCCGAGCACACAACTTTCTTTCTAGTACTGAACATATACATAGCATGCTTTGTTTTTAAGGTCGAGGGTGGGAGCGGGAGGGTGGCGTGTTTTTGTTTGTTTTGTTTGTGTGTGTGTGTGTGTGTGTGTGTGTGTGTGTGTGTGTGTGTGTGTGTGTGTGTGTGTGTGTGTGTGTGTGTGTTCAGTTGTTTTTCGTTGTGTTTGCTGTTGTTTGTTTTTGTTTTGTTGTTTTTGTGGTTATTCTTTTGGTTGTTGTTGTTGTTTGGGGGGGGGAGGGTTATTGTTGTTTGGGTTTTTTTTTCAACTTGAAACCGGTACGATGAAGAAAAGCGTTTAGCCATACCTATACCCTACACTGTGTGTGTGTGTGTGTGTGTGTGTGTGTGTGTGTGTGTGTGTGTGTGTGTGTGTGTGTGTGTGTGTGTGTGTGTGTGTGTGTGTGCGTGCGTGCACATGAATCGCTGACAGAGAAATACAGAGGAGAGGGGGTGTTTTCTTAGGGACAACAGATAACAAGCACTATATTGTCTGTGATTTGTAAAGTTACTATACCGGGCATGACTCATTGTGGAACACATAAGGAATTGATAAACTTGACACCCTGTTCCAGGTACAAATGATGTTCAGGTTCAGGTACATGTATACAAAACAAGAGAGAGAGAGAGAGAGAGATGATGATGATGATGATGATGATGATGATGAAACGTTTTTATTCAGGATAGAGCATTTAGGCATTGCTGCCTATCTTACATGCTGTCCTGCTATTCTACATTAAAGGGTATTGAGAAAAAAATCAAAACAAACAAACAAACAATAAAAAAAGTTTTTAAAAAAAGAAAAAAAGTATAAACTATCTAGGGGAAATACAGGAGAGAAAAATACACACGATAAACAAATCAAAACATACGTGGCATGTGCTGATGATACTGGCTGTATGCCAAGTAAGAAATTTACAGTCGTCTCTATTATTGCAAAACATGTATGTAACACATTTCTATACATATCGTCAGATAAGCGTATCGTGTAGAATTTGTTTGAAGTTTATGAATTTGGAAACGTGAGAGAGAGAGAGAGAGAGAGAGAGAGAGAGAATGACAAATGTTTTATTTAGTTTAGGCTTTTCGGCAATCGAAAATCGAAACAAAGATGGATGCCTTGTAAATTTACCAGAGAGACTGAGAGAAAGAGGCGCAAAATCTAACACCTCCGTCTGATCCCGTTTGTTCAACCACAGCCCCATTACCTGAAAAAAAGGGCGTAAGCGCCTATCAAATCTACGGCACTTGGAGTCTTATTCCAGATCAAGGTACATGTATCAGTCTCCGTTCTCAGACCAGAAACTTCAAAAGGGCGGTATCGCGACTGCTCTGTATGACGTCACAGCTCAAGTGTTTCCCTTCCCCTGCGTGTGCCAACAGTGATACGTCATACTTGATTCACGCGTTCGTCATACGACAAAAGGCCAGTGCAGCGCTGGCAAACACCAACTACAATTAATTATCATAAATATCCCCGTCGCAGGGTGCGAAACGGCTTATAATCCTTGAAGTCTTAGTGCGTGTCTCCGTGGAACACTTTCGCTGTGCGTTTATTCGAGATACCGATAACGACCGTGTGTGTGTGTGTGTGTGTGTGTGTGTGTGTGTGTGTGTGTGTGTGTGTGTGTGTGTGTGTGTGTGTGTGTGTGATGAAAAGCCTCCACTGGTTTAGCGATACGGAAGAAAATCGCTTTGGGATGTTCGAGATCGGTGACATACAAGTAGTACATCTCTGGTTCAAGTAGTAGTAGTAGTAGTAGTACTAGTAGTAGTAGTAGTAGTAGTAGTAGTAGTAGTAGTAGTAGTAGTAGTAGTAGTTGTTGTTGTTGTTGTTGTTGTTGTTGTTGTTGATGTTGTTTGTGGGTTTGTTTGTTGTTGTTGCTGTTGTTGTTGCCGGTTTTAGTCGGTCGGCCATCTATCTATATCTGTTTATTTCTGCCTCATTTGTTTCAATAATATATTTTGTCGGCTCAGCGTGTGCGTGCGTGCGTGCGTGCGTGCGTGCGTGCGTGCGTGCGTGCGTGTGTGTGTGTGTGTGTGTGTGTGTGTGTGTGTGTTATTACTCACAGAGAGAGAGACAGAGAGAGATATATATATAAGGTGTGGGGGGGGGGGGAGGAGGTGTTAGGGGGTTTAACGTCTTTTTCCACCACATACGGGTGATATCAAAGACGGGGCAACGATGGAGAGAGAGAGAGAGATAGAGAGAGAGGGAGAGTCATTAAATGCTATGACAGAGGTAGCAGAACAGAGGCAGCAGAACAGCCATTAATGCACTCAGTGATTCCAAAGACAGACAGAAAGACAGGCAGACAGCGGCCGACAGACAGAACTTTAAACAGCCGGCACGGGCCAATCATTACTATTATCACTGCTGTTGTCAATTTCTTCCATTACGGCTAATGAGTGTGGGCAAACGCCGCCACGACTGAGCAGCCCGGCTTCCATAAAGGAGGCATTCGCATAAAAAAAAATATCTATTTCAGTAATCATTCCGACGTGAAGGCCCAGCGACAGTGTCCAGTTTCACGCCTGTGTTCACCTCCAACGACGCCTCAAAGCTTCCTTCTACCTGTCCGAAGCGGTCCTACGTTTGACAACGTTCGATATCAAACGCGCCCCCCAGCAAGTGCAACTGACGAGCTCTGCCGAGCCCTGCCGATCACCGACAACCGCAGGTAACGTAACGCCTTTGTCAGTTTCACTCCAAGTCAAATCCCTCGTCAAGCCGAGCGCCGGGTTCGAGCGGTTGCCAGGATCGCCACGAAATCCTCGGCAGATTCTCTCTCTTCACACCCGGTGATTGCAATCGCGTTAGACGCTGCGGCGGTTGGTAGAAAGCGGTCTTTGACACACACAAGTCTTTGGTGTGTGTGTGTGTGTGTGTGTGTGTGTGTGTGTTGGTGGAGGAGGAAAGGGGCGAGAAGAGGGGGTGTGGGGGGGAGAGAGAGTGAGAGAAAACACAGAGCCCGCTAACTCACACTTTGAAGCTTGTTTGATTTGAGAGAAAAGAGATTGATAAAAACTGGTCGGCTGTGCTTGGGAAGGTTTCCAGTTACATATGCTTGAGCGTCAGACACAGGCATGAGGATATCACACAGTCAGTTGTATCCGGCGCTGCGGCGTGAGTTTGACACAAAACTACACGATCGCCGGCTTTCCGCACTGACGGGGATTTGTCGGCTGCATGTTTCGCGCGGGTGGATGGGAGTGGGTGGGGAAAATCAAGATCAGTGGCAGTGCACACAAAGTGAAAGTGACGCGTGCTTACAGGTATGCAACTGATCAATCCGGGCTCAACAAAAGCCACAATGTCAGTGTGTGTTTTTGGTGGGGTTGTTGTTGTTGTTGTTGGGTTTTTTGTTGTTGTTGTTGTTGTTGAATTTTACTGTCCGACTGTGCGGCAAAACTGATGGGGGGAGCCGGGGTGGCCGAATGGTAGAGCCGGTTGGATTTCTAATGCTCGGGTCGTGAGTTCGTATCCCGGCTGAAGCCAAATATTTGTGCTGGCTTTTTCATCGTTGCCCCGTCTTTGATATCACCCGTATGTGGTGGAAAAGGACGTTAAACACCAAACACCCTCCCACCCACCCTCCCGCAAAACTGATGCACAGTGAACTCTGTCACAGAGTTTTCAGCGGCGTCCCCGGCTGAAACCCCTATAAACGCCAGTGGCAGTCTGATAGTTTCACAGCCCGACTCAGTTTGCGTTTTGACACCGACTCAG
>JACVVK020000186.1:735000-762500 GCA_018292915.2 Batillaria attramentaria | reverse complement strand
TTCCCCCCCAACTACTGGAAAGTCTAGATTTAACATTTTAACTAATTTGACAGTGGGTCTACTGGTGCTATTCATGAAATCCTGCGACGGCGGCAGTGAAAGGGTTAACCACTACACCAAAATCCCCTGTCATATTGAGCTGTACTGAATCGATTTAGATTTGGTTGAACGTGTCGAAAGCTTGTCCTTCGAAGTCTCTGTGTCCGTAACGAGTTCTGAGGTGGGGGTGGGGGGGGTGGAGGGGGGGGGCTCTAAGGCAGTTTGGAAAATAAAATAGATGCTCCTTTTGGCCGTTGGGCTTTCAATGCTCGGGTCGTGAATTGGAATCCCGGCTGGGGCCAGATATTTGTGCTGGCTTTTTTTTTTTTTCCTCGTTGTCCAGTCCTTGACATCACCCATACGTGGTGGAAAAAACGACGTTAAACTCCCAACCACACACCCACCTACCCGCCTTTTGACATGGGGAAGACTCGGAGAGAGACAGGCTGAGGAAAATGAATAATTTCCCTGCATTGTTGAGTCGCATGTCAGTGCCTCATCTCTAGCGACACAAACTGCGCTTTCGTCTCTTGGCTTCTTAAAGATCTAAGCTCCCAACAAAAAGCTTTCCGAAGTGTGAAACGATTTTACAGAGTCGACCGTGCAAGCAGAGTCAACTCTGTCACAGTTACAGAGTTTTCAGCGGCCCTGAAACCCCAATAAAAGCCAAGGGCAGCCTGATTTCACGGCCACAGAACAGACTGAGGCACTGAAAAAACTAAACCCAGACCAGGCATCTGAAAGCCAAACAGAGATCCTCTGACGTTGCCCAAAGCTAAGCAAATCAGCCCTCACACACCCCAAAGTCACTCGCCCAGCCAAGCAGCCAAAGACACATGCCAGGAACAACTTGTCCTTAAGGGCCAAAAGCCATAGGACGTAAAGCAAGCTAATGATGATGATTTCACGGCTCAGTTTGCGTTTTGACACTGAGCGAGAAAGATCGTACAGCACTCAACATCCGCTAGACACTGTAGCGATGTGTCTCGCTCACTGACCAAAAGCCAAATAATGTCATGGCATTAAGCTCGTGCTCTGGTTTTATAAGGGTCCCCGAAGCGCTGAAAACTCTGCAACTGTGACAGAGTTGCCTGGATTATGCAGGGGAGCCGGGGAGGTCGAATGGTAGAGCGTTGGACTTCTAATGCTCGGGTCGTGAGTTTGATCCCGGCTGGGGCCAAATATTTGTGCTGGCTTTTTCATCGTTGCCCCGTCTTTGATATCACCCTATGTGGTGGAAAAGGACGTTAAACCCCCAAACACCCACCCACCCTGGATTATGCACAGTCGAAGGAGTCGCAGTTTAAAACAACGCAATGTTTGCGGCTTTTGTTGAGATTGCAGATTCCTCTCTCTCTCTCTTAGCTCTAATCTATTATAATTACCGCCATTGCAATACCGTTAACGTGCACTTGTTTGTTGACCCCTGGGCGTTATTATAAGCCCAGCTTGTTCATGCTCAGAAACTGTTATTTACTTTGAACAAAGTGTATTGCAATAAACTTGTTTAAACCAGACAGCGACCGGTTAGCGTTTCAATACGTATAAACTCCTCAAATAAAATCAAGGAACAGTGGAAATTTCACATGCTCTCATAAAATGGCCGTATTTCAAGTTTCTAAATGCGTTTACTTTGATACATTAAACTTTACAGTAGCTTTGACCAAAACTCTGGCTTTGCTGTGACGGCTGGAACTTGCGCATGCGCATTTCCGGTGAGGCGCAGGACAGGGTTTAAAATCTACAAGTACAGCCCGCTGACAACTTACCGCTCAAATGTACAGTTCTAAAACTCCAAAGGAATTCCTTCATCCGGCGATGTGTACGGTATCCAGAACAGAATAGACCTCTCCAAGGAGAACATTTTTTTTTGCCAATCACAAGACAGGTCAAACTTCACTGCGGTTCAAAGGAAGGTCCCACACACAGCAGCAAAACTCATATCGTTCACACACATTCCGTTTGTGAGCATTTTTCATCCAAAGTGACAACCAACTTCTGGTACATCCGCACTAAACTGCCGTATACAATGGCAGGGGCGCGGCATCGCTTGTGGGCCCTAGCAACGGTTGCTATGGTCTTCCGGTAAGGACCCATCCTTGAAAGTTAACTGTCAAGTGATGCCTTTTCTCTTTTCCCGTCTGACTTCTCCGTCCGCTGAGTAGGTCTTTTGCACGAACATGATCAAATTACATGTTCTGTGCATCTTATCAATTTCACTGCGCGCTTGACAAGTTTTCTGTAACGTATCAGTTTCTCGTAGCACTTGACAAATTCTCTGTATCGCGTCAGTTACAATAAGCACTTGACCGGTATTTTGTATCATAATTATTACTTCCGGTATGCACGTGACAAGTTCTGTGTATTATATCGCTTTCACTTACCAAGTTCTACGTGTATCGTATCACTTTCACTAAACACTTGACAAATTCTACATGTACGAGTCATATCACTTTCACTAAGCACTTGACAAGTTCTCTGTATCGCATCAGTTTCACTACTCCGTCCATAGACTGTTCAGTGACGAATACCTACCACACTATTGCAGCGGGTTGATAATGTGACAAGTTTTTTTGTTGTTGTTTTTTTTTAAATCTCGCCACCAATTTTGAAGCGCCGGACAGGAAAACTTCGTGTACTCCAGGTTCACTCAGTAAATGACTCACAAGAACCAAAGACTGTACATGTATCACCAAAGAAGTCGGCTTCCTCGATCAGAATGCATACGTAGGGGATATCCGTGGCTCCAGAGAAACTTTACAAGACAGCTTCTACCAGTAAGGACTCACATTAACCAGAGACACCACTGCGCACATTCTTCATACGCAACACTGTATGAATTTCAAGAATATGGTCGTTTTCGCACTTCCGGCCAGTGCTAAAACACACACAAATTTGCACCCAAGCAGTGACTGAATTTTGAAGACACAAGGTTACTCCTGAACTGCAGTGAATAGTCCATTTGGCGCATCACGACAGTGCAAACAGGTCATCCCAGACAGAAAGTAACCACATCCCGTATGGATTTCAAGAACGTCTTCAAACTGTAAACAGGAGAACTTCGCAAAGGACCTACAACAACTGAATAACATTTTCCTTCCCCAGGTTCCGACCGGTCCACGTGAACTGAATGCGTTCTCCCGAAAGCTGGTCCCCGGGAGTTTTGCATCCAAAGTTTTATCGTCCCCAAGTTTTATACGCGTCCACAGGAGGGATATTGGAGGTCCTGTAAATTTGGGAGCTATTGCACGTTGAACATCTAAATCCCAGGGCTGTATTCCCTGGCTCTATAAAACAGGTTTATTATGCGGCTATCGAAGACAGGCGTCGGCTCCGCCAACACAAGCTGGTGGTGTAGCGGCAATAAAGTCATGAAAGAATTCGTGGGAGGGAGCAAGGGGAGGGGGAGGGGAGGGGGGACGATCATTTGTAGTGATGGCGAGATGAAAGGAAAGTGCTCTGATATATGATTCGAGCAATATTTCAAAGCAGCTTTTAATACGTCGGCAACAAACAAATCTTACACGCCACAAGTTTCAGGACGCGGAGTGCAATTCGGCGTATTGTAAGTTCGCGTGCACGCACACACACACACACACACACACACTCTCTCTCTCTCTCTCTCTCTCTCTCTCTCTCTCTCACACACACACACACACACACACACACACACACACACACACACACGCACACACAGTGACTGGAGCTGTATATTGGCACGTGCATAGTTATGGTTTATAAACGCTGTCAAACTTTATGAGATAATTCAATGATGCCCCGTAAACTTTGACAATCATCTTTCCGGCATTGGAGGGCCGGCTTGGAACGTAGTTATCAAACCACCATAATTCAACAGCAACGTCGTTAAGTTCACTGGTTTAATTACGCAACTGATAATAATAATAGGGCACGTTTACGGCTTAGAAGGGCTAATGCCACCATTTTTTATGCTCAACGGTCCTTCTGATTTGTTTTCAGTCGTGGTATCTGTCATCACACCACTTAAACAAATGGACAGTGACGGCGTCTGTAATGCTGGCACTGGGCCAACAGAAGCGTACTCGATGACGCGGTGACCACACTCAGCGCAGTAGTGTAACGACAGTGGAAGAATTGGAATGTGCGACTGCTCGCATAAGATATAAACAACCTGTATCGCATTAAGAGCTGTACTAATCTCCAAGATGGAGTATTTCGAACGTACAGGCGTACTCACGAGCGAAACTGTTCCAAAACATAAGTTGGCTTAGCAAAGACGGATCTTAATTGACCACACACACACACACACACACACACACACACACACACACACACACACACACACACACACACACACACACTTTTGTACTGCATCATCATCAGTCAGTTTTACTGGCCGAACTGCTGCCATTCAACACTCCAGCCATGTCCAACTTGCCGAAACACACAACCCTGCTCGATAAGCCTTATTTGTCAAGTAAACAGACACCCGGATCTACATCCAACAAATGCTTTCAGATCAAGAACTAGCGTATGACTCGTGTGTGTGCGCGATATCACTGTGCAATACATTGTAGTACACGTGTATATTAAAAAACTTGGAGCACATAAGTTATGGTAGAAAACGGGCCCGCATGTAAAACTCGAGGTTAATTTAACCCCCGGCTACGGGGAAAAAAATCGTTCTCTAACGCAAATAAAAGCGACATAAAAGGGACAGAAACCACTTTAACTTTCACAAAGGACGGCACGGGTCAATGTTTCGGCTTTCGCCTTCCTCAGGACACAAACAGATGGGACATAACTTCAACAAACAAACAAAAGGTAACTCTGCGGACGTACTGACATACACGGCGCGGGGGGAAAAAAGGTGGAATCATGTTTTATTTATTTATTTATTTATTTATGTTTAAACCAAAACATACACCTTTCTGTCTCCAAGGCCCCTCCCTCCGGCCCTTGAACATTATCCCTCCTCCTCCCCGTTCCCCTCCCTTTTTTCCCAGAAAAAAACACTGATTATTTTGTGTTCCGGACACACACCTTCCCCCTCCTCCCCCCCTTGTCCAAGAACAGCGTTCTTCTGTGTGATACACCTCCCCGCCCCCCCCCCCCCCTCCTTCTTTCTCCCAGAAGAAGGTTCTTGTGTGTGATACATACACTCTCCCTCTACTGTCCCCCTTGTCCGAGAAGGAAGTCCTTTGGTGTGATACATACACCCCCCCCCCCGACCCCCCGTGTCTCAACAGAAGGTTCTATTGTGTGATACGTACATCGCAGACTGAAGTGAAGTGAAAATTAGAAACAAGTGTTCATTCGGCAGGTGCTTCGCGGCGCAACTGAAGAGGCATTATTTATTTATTTATGTATTTCTCTATTTATTTCTTATACATCGACCAGACACGTTTCACTTTTCCCACGAACTGGCGTTGTTTTCATTTATTACTTGCCCGTTCCGTCCCCAGTTGACAAGCCCGTGCGAAAACAAACAGCCGATTCAGCCAATCAAAACGAAAAGACGGTTTGCTGCGGAACCAATCACGGCCTGAGGCCATTTCGGCGCTTGGAGTGATGGGTGGCGCATGCGTTGAAAAGAGCCCTTTGTGGCGAAATCTTGCAGGATGAACGCACCCTTTCATCGCCAGGTTTAGAGCTGTAAAGCGGTCAAAGTCAAACACGAATTACGCCCTGACCACTCGCCCATCTCCTGGACAAGGGAAGCGATTGACGGACTTCCCAGCTGCCTAATCGCCTCCCCTTGCAATCACCATTGACACCGTTTCGCGAAATCGCACGACTGAGGCGGCGGAGGCTGGTTATCTCATTCACTGCCCCCTTCGCAGCACAGCGTGTCACCGCGCTCAAAGTCAACGCTGCGTTTTCAAAAGAGCAAAGAGTGGGTGGGTGGGTGTTTAGAGGTTTAACGTCCTTTTCCACCACAAAGGGTGATATCAAAGACGGGGCAACGATGAAAAAGCCAGCACAATATTTGGCCCCAGCCGGCATCGAACTCATGACCCGAGCATTAGAAATCCAACGCTCTACCATTCGACTCAAAAGAGCAAAGCAAAACAGACTCCTGAAATATGTTGTGTGTTACTGAAATGACTGGTATATGGTTTGTCGGCCTAAAATAGTTTATGTAATCACTAATGATAATCACACGTTAATTTATGGACTCTGATACAGTTGTGTATAATTTATGATGTTTCTTAAGTTTGAAGGAGTTTTGGCGCTTTTGAAGCGTCGTAAAAACATAAATTTTCTTTTAATCTGTCGTAAATGTTACTAATTTTCCTTCCTTACAGATAATGAGTTATCTGGGTCGGTGATTGAGGATTTTTTTTTATTCAGGTCGGCTGTGATGGTTATGCTTGTTACGAATTATTACGTGTGTTCATTGTAAGGCGCCCTGAGCTCCTGCGCGAGGTAAGGCGTCCCTTAAGTACCCATATTATTGGTTTAACACTTTGACGACGAAGCACAATTTCTAACACGCGATTTCCTATAGGAAATCGCGTGTTAGAAATTGTGCTTCGTCGTCAAAGAGTTAAGCATTTTATTCATGGATCACCGTCAAACAGCAAAGAGAGCACAACAAGCAAAAGCTTATATACGTGCTCATCTGAACCAGTTTACAATTGAAGAGCATGGCGGAGAGAGTGACGTGGAAATAACTGGACTGAAGTGTAAAGACGTGGGGAAGAAAAACAAATAGATAAATAAAAGAAGAAGGAAAAAGAAGAAGATAGAGCAGGAGGAAGAAAGGAATGAAGAAAGAGCATATCAAACTTTACTGTGAATGGTGGTGGCGGCAACAGCCCGCGTGGACACAGCACCCACATTATTATTATTATTATTATAAATAATAAATTTCATTTATATAGCGCACTTCTCAGACACAGTGACTAGCCATATACGATAACGAATGTTGCAGCTGACCACTATTGAAAAGAGAATGCTCACCAAACCTCTCTCTCTCCCTCTCTCTCTCCCCCCCCCCCCCCCGCCCTCTCTCTCTCTCGTAATTTGTGATCTGCCGTCTCAACTTTGCAAAAATGAATGTTTACTGAGCATGTTATAAGTTTACCTTGTTCATGCTCAAAACTGGGTTTTTTGGGGTGTTTTTTTTTTTTTTTTTTGGTATCTCCATTATACGCAACGAAATAAATCTGTTTAAACCAAACCCACCCGATACGTTTTCCAACTCACCCGACCCTCATCCCCCAACCGCCATCCCCACCCCACCCCACCCCTTCGCCCCTTTTATCTACTACAGAACTACTTCCCCTCCCTCCCCTCCTTGCCCCAAAGGCAAAGATCGCTGACCATTACATCTGATGTCTCGTTGTAGGTTGCACCCCCTGTCCCGCCCCCCTCATTCGGAGGTGATCGTCTGCTGATTGGATTTGAACGAGGGCGGCGTGGTTTTGAACGCGGGCGGTCTGTTACACCGTGGCAAATGACGTCACGCCAACGGCAAAATCGTTCGCGGATGAAGCGATCACCATCCATGCGTGTTGAGTTGTTTGTCCGGAGGTATTGTAATCTTGTCAGCGGGTCAACGAGCCGTGTCGACGAAGATGCTTTGATTAAGGGTGTAGCACGGAGTCGCGATTCGATTCGATGTTTAAGCTTTACGTCCTATGGCTTGTCAGCCCTTAAGGACAACTGAGTTTTTCCTGGCGTGTGTCATCGAAACGGAGTCGGGTGTTATTAATCCAATCTTTATATTACCGCCTTGCTGCCACTACCCCCTTTTACCCGCCCCCTCGCCCTAACCCCGCACATGTACAACTGGCCGGTCGGAGATGTGCCCCCGTGACACAGCCCCGATGACCACAGAACACCTACTCCAAGACTGCCTATGCAGGATGGTTCCAGACAAGCCACATGGCCAGCGTCAACATCCTCAGTTAACCGTACGGCTACATGACAGCCAGTCAGCATGTTGCCGTGCTCGGCACCGGCAAGGGGGATATGCCAGCTGGCCGCCAGCGATTTAGTTAGGGTTTCCAGCGTTTCCAGCCCTGCAAGTGCCGATCTTGGCAACGTGTAGCAGCAGCCCTAAGGACAAACTGCACGGCGACCTAAAGACCCCCCCCCCCCCCCCAAGACCCACGAGGACCGCTGCATACGTGAGCACAACTGGTGTCCCCATATGAAGAAGTGATAGCCGAAGAAGAAGTGGCTACACCAAAGCACGTACTATTTGACCAGGCAGCGGCTAGCAGCCTGGCTACAAGAAACAAGTGAATTTGACACTTTCTTTTTCTGTGTCCTGGCTGTGTCTTCCTTCGTTCCATGTTTGTTTGTTTGTTTGTTTGTTTGGTTGGTTGTTTGGTTGGTTGGTTGGTTGGTTGGTTGGTTGGTTGGCTTGGTTTTTGTTTTATGTTTGTTGGTTGTTGGTTTTGGTTGTTTTTCTTTTCTTATCTTTTTTCTCGGAGAGGGGGATGGGGTTGGATCTGTCTACGTATCCCGTTTTCTTTTCTCTTTTTTATTCTGTATATATTCCGCCAGTCTTGTGCTTCCCCCCCCCCCCCCCCCACACACACACACACTCTACGGGTCTGCGCAGGGAGACAACCACTTCCATCCCCCAGTCCCACCCTCACCCTCCCGCGTCGCACCTGTCCCCTCCACCCCTCCTTTTCAACACCCCCGCCCGTCCTCAAATCAAGACCCAAATCAGCACACAAAAGCCCTGTTTGGTAAGTGTCATACCGAGATGACAAGCGACAGGACCCGGCGATCGGTGACATCATCCGAGGCCCGTGATGGTAGGGTGGACCCCACCCTGGGCGTGGCTAGCCCCTCCCTCAGCGGCTTGACTCCCCGTGGACCCCGGAGGGGCATATCACACCTTGCGAACGAGTTGGTAGGCCGTCTTGAGAGTGATCAAGGAAAACCCTAGACCTGCTCAGCTTCCCCCCCCCCCCTCCCCCGGTTTCTGTTATATACCATCCATCTAATCACTCCGTTGTTGGTTTAGACAGGTTTATTGCAATACAATTTGTTCCAAGTAAATAAACAATTTCTGAGCTCGGACAAGCAGGGCTTATAATAATGCTCAGATCGAGGTCAAACAAGTGCATGTTAACGGTATTGCAATGGCAGTAATTATAATAAATTAGAGCTAAGAGAGAGAGAGAGAGGGGGGGGGGGATGTGTGTCTAAGTGTACTCACACACACAAAAAAAAATTCGGCTGGGCCGCTCTAGGCTCTGTCAAGGAAGTAACATGTAACTAGACACTAAAAACGTGCTGCACGAGATTATAAAATCCTGAACATTAAATAAGATAGTGCAGTTTTCTTGAGTAGACAGACGACAGTTACTCGTGTTGATGCTTCGTGGAAATGTGGATACATGGCGTAGATACATGCTCTCTGTAGTAGATACCACGAACACAGCTCAGAGCGATATTTTAGTATAAAAATGGTAGCATTAGCCCCTTTGGACGAACACCGAAGTTTTAACAGGTTACAGAGCGGTATTAGCTTCCGGGGCATGTAGTATGAACTCGGCTAAATATAGTAGAAAATCTTTGCCCTGTTTAAAATTTGTGTGCAGAGTAAACAATGGCAATCTAGTGCTTTTTGTTGGCTTTGTAAACAAGTTTCATGCCAGGTAATAGTAAAATTAGGGAAAAATGAAGCTGGCTTGTGGACTATTTGTATTCACGCGCGGCTGGCACAGGAGCCAGCAGACGACCGTGGAATGAGGGGGTATGTGGTCGCTGCCAACATTGCCAACAAACGGAATATTGGAATTTGTTGAAATTTACTCTACACAGGAGTCTATGGCTGCCTGATTTTTGTGAATTTTTGGTGAATTTTAAAGCATTTCTAGGGTGTCATCTGCAACGTTATGTGTAAGTGGAATATATAGCGTTTTCCTCCAAATCTGCATCTGTGTTACGTAGCCTAAGCAACGCTGGGTCCGGTTAGTACTTGGATGGGTGACCGTCTGGGTATAGGCCGGGTGCTGCCAGCCCCGCTCCGGGCAGGAATTTGGTGTGAGATTTCTCCTCACTAAATCGAGTCAAAACCATGTGCAGACTCGCTTTCGGTGCCTGTTTCGGCCCGTGTACACACGGATGCACGTACCATCAAGTGTGCACGATAAAGATCCCAATTCCATCATTCGAAAAAGAGTAGGCCGAAATGGCCGGTGGGTTGGAAACACAAACACACGCATGCAGGAAAAAAAAATTGGGTAGCGCCGGTTCATGGCGACGCGTTTCCCCCGGGGGAAGCAGCCCGCATTTCCCCTACTACGGTAGTGGGACGAAGAAGACTTCCAATCCAATTTCAATCCACTTAAGTGATGTGCAAAAAAGTGCCGGTTGCCATGTTTCCACAGTAACTTTGACTATATGAACAAAACTGTTGAAATAGATGTCATTTATCAGGTTTGTTAACTTGTTTTCTGATCTAGGATTTTTTTTTCTCCAAAATGCTCCCCCTCTCCCCCCCCCCTCCCCTCCCCCCGCTGTGACTGTTCCCAGCTATAAAAATGCGCTATCGGGGCTCCAGCGCGCGCGACACTACGGCGGCTGTCTTCCCAAACACCAGGCCACGTGTCAGCACCTGTCGAACCGCCCCGATTGCGTTTAGCCACCATAAGGGACGAGCACGGGGCCACCCGCTGAGAACCCAGGGTACGTCGACTGTCCCTGGTACGGTTCTCACGTGCATGTCACAGTGTACATGCTTGGTGCAAAGTGTCCCTGGAAGTCAAGTATGGTACAATCATACGCTCACCACCACCCCCTGATGTTTGCGAAGTTGGTGTTACGGCCGGGTGGCAGTGACAATACCTAGCACATACTGTATTATAACGCGCGTAATTAAGTAAGGCGCTATGTCTCTGGCCGCTTTGAATCCTTTTTCCCCACTCAGTGTTTTGTTGGTGTCAAAATTTGATTACCACGGGTAATGTCAATTGCTGCTCTGTCACCGTGTTTTTGCGACTCGTGGGATGACAATACCTGGCGGAAGTGGGAACCAAGGCATGTGTGCTCTACCTTTCAGCGTTTTTGTGCAGTCGTGGGTTTTATTGTTGTTCGTTCTTTCTTTCTTTCTTTCTTTCTTTCTGTCTTTCTGTCTGTCTGTCTTACTTTCTTTCTTTCTCTCTTTCTTTCTTTCTTTCTTTCTTTCTTTCTTTCTGTTTTTCTGTCTTTCTGTCTGTCTGTCTGTCTGTCTGTCTGTCTTTCTTTCTTTCTTTCTTTCTTTCTTTCTTTCTTTCTTTCTTTCTTTCTCTCTTTCTTTCTTTCTTTCTTTCTTTCTTTCTTTCTCTCTTTCTTTCTGTCTTTCTGTCTGTCTTTCTGTCTGTCTGTCTGTCTGTCTTACTTTCTTTCTTTCTTCCTTCCTACTTTCCTACTTCCTTTCTTTGTTGTTTGTTCTTTCTTTCTTTTTCTTTTCTTTTCTCCTTGATAAACAGATTTATTTGTGACTGACGGGTCGGGTCATGAAAACTAGCAATATACGAGAACTGATTAGTATTACAACGCGCGATACATGTACTTCAGTTATTTGAAACTGTTCCCGTTTGATCCGTGTGTGTTATGTCTAGAAGTGTCGCCTGTACCCAAAATACACGAAATAAATCTAACGTGAAAACAAGCAAGCATTGCACGATGTGTGTGTGTGTGTGTGTGTGTGTGTGTGTGTGTGTGTGTGTGTGTGTGTGTGTGTGTGTGTGTGTGTGTGTGTGTGTGTGTGTGAGTGTGTGTGTGTGTGTGTGTGTGTGAGAGAGAGAGAGAGAGAAAGAGAGAGAGAGAGAGAGTTTGTAAGACTGTGAAAATAGCAAAATTCCCAAGAGTAAAAAGTGCGCCGAATATTCAGTAGGAAAGTGTCACTGACGCGGCGGCGAAATTAACCTCTAGGTTTTAAATTCACCATGTCAAGAGTCACCTCATTCAACAAGGAATCATCAAAGCGAAAAATTGCACGCGGGGGACGGAAAACAAAAGAAAAGAACCAACTTTCTCTCAGGTTCGTTGGACCAGTGACGGAAGTGGCGCCATCATGGAAAACACGTCACAGTTGCCGAGTAATTGTGACGTCGTGTGCCGGGTCCTATGGGAACGATGCGGCGACGTTCCGACGAAAACAGAGTTTAAGATAAGACTTAGCTGAAATCATAGGTCTGTAAGTGTAGCAACGCTGCGTTGGCTGTGCTCTTTCCTTTCGTCATGTTTTAGAAACAGATTTCTGTTTCTTTTCTTTTCTTTCTTTTTTTTCCCCCTTTTTTTCTGTTCGGGTAGTGGCGGGGGTGGGGGGGGGGTGCGGGCGACGGGGCTCTTTCTTTTTTTCTTGTGGGATGGGGGTGGGGTTCGTTTCGTTCTTTTTTTTTCTGTTTCTCTCTTGGGTGGGGCTCCTTTTTTCGGGGGGGGGGGGGCTCTTTTTTTTCTCAGGGGCAGGGGGGGGGGGTCTTTTTTTTTTGGGGGGGGGGGGGGGTTGGGCTCAATAACAAATGGAAATTTTTTTTTTTTTTTTTTTTTTGGTCAGAGCAGCCGATAAAACTTGCCTAAAACAATTTACTGGTTGACTCTACAAGTTGACTCCAATAAATCAAAAAGTGTAAGAGAGGTGCATACTGCACAAGTCTGAAATTTAAAAAAAAAAAAAAAAACTTATCTTGGAAACTGTAGAGAGATCTCGCAAAAAAAAAAAAAAAAAAAAAAAAATGCTCAAAAATTCGTGCGGGCATCTCTAAACACGGGAAATGTTTTGTTCATTCGTTCATTCGTCTGTCAAAAGTCCCCCACAATAAACACGCTTACAGCACGTAGTGAGAACGACAAAACGCAGAGAACTTGGAAAAACATCGCCCACCCCAACACACGCGACAAAAATCAGTGCTCAGCAAAGTCATTTAATATTCTGTTTGTTACGGTTACTTCCTCCGTCGGCGTTGGCGGAATGTGTGAAACTGTTATTCTGCGCGTCTAATCAGTTTAGCAGGCTAGTTTAAGTGCGCGTGCCACGCTAGTCAAAACCCTCTGAGTGCCGGTCACACGATAGCTGAAGACGATATGTCACCGCATTTTTCGTAAACCCGCTAATTGCTGAGGAGGGTCAGCGATGGGGTATACTTGTTGCGTCTGCGCCCTAGGAAAATTTTCGACCGGGTGTCAGTAACATTTTGCGTGCCTATGCTGGCCAAACTTAATTAGCGGGCAGAGGCATCAGGGGATATGCATGTATGCATATTATGACTGGCCAGTAAAACTCGCTACAGTCTGTGGGGGCGTCTCAAAGGTCGCAGCCGTAATGAAGAAAACAGTGTGAAACGAAGTGAAATTATTTTTCAGTTGAAACAGGCGGGGTACGGGGGGGGGGAGGAGGGAGAGGAGGGGGGTATTTAGATTTGAGTGAGTTTGTTGAAGCAGAAATATTCTCGAGTACTGTACACTGAATGAAAAAACAAAATCTGCAGTACCGAAACTATTGTGTACGTGGGTTGGCTAGTGCCTTCGATCTTTGAAATTGCTGTCCGTATTTCATGTTTTTATTCGTTTATGCATACACATACACGGTACAAACAGGGTTTACTCATGTATATGCATATTTCAGTTAATACATACGCGGGTGGGTGGGTGTTTGGGGGTTTAACGTCCTTTTCCACCACATAGGGTGATCTAATACATACGCAAGTGAGCATATTAACAATATAAGAATCTGTTTCACGCCGCTAACACATGGGTCCTTCTCTTAATACAAGAAATTAATCTCAAAGAGAAACTACAGCTGTACTAGCTTTCAAACTGGAAGGCAGGCAGGCAGGCACACACACACACACACACACACACACACACACACACACACACACACACACACACACACACACACACACACACACACACACTTTTTCCGCTTTCCCTTCAAGTTTTCAAAACACTTCTCTTCACACGGTAATGCTGTCTAAGTGCAGTTTGTGCGGTCCTAATTTTCCTTCTGAAACCGGACAATTCTTCCAGGATTTCTGAATAATCTGCGTACAAAGTTTGAATCTGCGAGCAGGTGCCACCCTCCCCCCTCCCTCTCTCTCTCTCTCTCTCTCTCACACACACACACACACACACACACACACACACACACACACACACACACACACACACACAATCTCTGTCTTTGTGTGTGCGTGCGTGCGTGCGTGTGTGTGTGTGTGCGTGTGTGTGCCGGTGTGCCGGTGTGTGTGTGTGTGTGTGTGTGTGTGTGTGTGTGTGTGTGTGTGTGTGTGTGTGTGTGTGTGTGTGTGTGTGTGTGTGCATGCGCGTGTCTTTTGCAACACCTAAATATTTCCGCATTTCCTTTTTCCTCGAGAAATAAAGTACCGGTGAGCAACAACCGATTTCTTTACCTCCAGTCATAAGCTTTTGTTTTGATCAGCCCAGCTGCAGGTGCTGAGGAAAAAAACCTCTTTAAAAAAAATACCCTGTACTCCTCACAGTCAAAACGATGATTATTTTTCTATAAAAAAAAACAAAACAAAAAAACAGTGCAACTTGCTATAATGTTACCGACTAACTGACTTCCCAGAAAATAAAGAAGCAGACAGAAAGAAAGAAAGAAAGAAAGAAAGAGCTTCCGTCTTCCCCACATATCCATAAATTCCGTTTTTCCTCACACAGATACGATCCAAGTGCCGTGCGCCCGCCCACTGCGCATTGTTGAAGAGAGGCAGAGGAAAGTGCATATCGCGCACTGTCGTGTTTTAAGTGATTGAAGTCGAGCGCATGTTGACACGGTATCCTTTGTTAGTCATGTTCGGTTCCTCGGGGGGGGGGGGGGGGGGGGGGGAAGCAACAACAACATGGAAATTGCTAAACGAGGAAAAAAAGGTGACACAAAGTCGGCGGAGAAAAGACAAGAAGAGAAATGGTTGGACGAGTTAACTTCCCCTTGAGAACTCTCCGTTTACGCTGGCATAATTTTGCTAACCCTCCGAATTATGGGATTAACGTTTTAAATTTTATGTTTTCTCTTGTTTGTTTGTTTGTTTCTTAACAACAAGCGTCGTCGTAGCTGCCAGGGCGGCGAGTGTCGTTTTCAGTCGTAATCATTTTTTTTTCAGTTTCCTGAAGCCGCCAAAACCGCCGGGCGCAACTGACAAAGGTCTTTTCGCCTTTTGATTTTTCATCCACACGAAATACTAGGAGTTTTAATCACCATAGATTTTTTGAAGTCATAAACCGTAATGTCGTATAAACTATTCTGAAATCGATTTTTTAAAAAAGAAGAAGAAGAAGAAGAAGAGAGAGAGAGAGAGAGAGAGAGAGAGAGAGTTAGTTAGTTAGTTAGTTATTTAGGGCTTAACGCCGCGCAAGCAACAAAGGCTAATTCGCGGCTAGGAGAGAGAGAGAGAGAGAGATGATGATGATGAAACTTTATTTATCAACGATAAAAGTTTTGACAGAAATTCGCCAGTTTGCAAACTTGCCGTTGCTAATACTACAGAGACTATCTACTACGGGAAAAAGAGAGAGAGAGAGAGAGAGAGAGAGAGAGAGAGAGAGAGAGAGAGAGAGAGAGAGAACAAGAAAACGTTTTAACTGCGTATCAAATCCTGAAACGTCGGCGACAATATGTCTGCTGCCCCAACGGCCCTTGGGGCTGTCAGGTCTTACACCACCCCCTCCCCCTCCCCCCAACCCCCAAGTTTCGTCCCAAGAGAAGCCAGTGGATAAATCGAGCGTCTATTCCCTCCCCCACCCACCCCCCCCCCCCCCCCCCCCCTCCCTCCCGACTGACAGACATCTCAACAGTGAATCGTCCCACAGCAACAACACACCACAATAACTGTCAACAAGTTCGCCTGTTTTAACCGCAGCTCGAGTGGCGCTGAAGACACTGCATGATACAGATGCGTGTGACTCTTTGGGTTTAATTGTTGTCGAATGACATCCGATTAACGGCAGTAAATTCATTTATAGCCCTTGGACTGTGCGAGCCCAACCGTCCGTGACGAAGATTTCTCACCTGACCGACGAAAGAAGAAAAATGGTCGGCAAGACGGCACGAACCTCAGCCGGCGGGGTAAAATCGCGGGTGTTGATTAAAAATGCTGGGTAGTGTGTGTGTGTGTGTGTGTGTGTGTGTGTGTGTGTGTGTGTGTGTGTGTGTGTGTGTGTGTGTTGTTGTTGTTGTTGTTGTTGTTGTTTTTTGTTTGTTGAGTTTTCTTGTGTTTTTGTTTTTGCTTTTGGGGTTTGTTTGTTTGTTTGTTTGTTTGTTTGTTTTGGGAGGGGTCCGATTCAAAATTGTCCACGACTATGGTTCTGGTAAAGTCACATATACAAAATATGAGCATGCGCGCGTATTTCAATTGTAGTAGCGTGTTCAAACCGAAACCCATGGAGAAAAAAAAAAAAAAAAAAAAACTCCCGTTGTTACGAACATCTAAAAACACGAGAGAGAGAAAAAAGTGCCACATTCGACTTTGTTACAGCACGAGAGAGAGAGAGAGAGAGAGAGAGAGAGAGAGAGAGAGAGAGAGAGAGAGAGAGAGAGAGCTATTGTTTCCCTGTAACAGAACCTAATTTTCACGGTAAACGTTGTGTTTTAATAGTTGATTTTTTTGTGTGTGTGTGTTATTATTATTGTTGTTGTTGTTTGGCGTGTTTGTTTCTTTCCTAAGTTTAAATTCGGTTAAATTCGCTCCACTTTTTTCTCATTCTTCATTTTGTCTTCCCTCTTGTCTTTTCTCTCCCCCCCCCCTCCCCCTTTTTTCCCCCTCTTCATTTTACCCGGTCTGTGTGTGTGTTGTGGTGGGGGTGAAGTGGGTAGGTAGACAGGAAGGCGAAAGGGGGGAGAGCATACGGTTGAAGAGTTGTCGGACGTGTAGAATCCCAAAACGAAAACGACGTCGAGTCGTTTTATGACCGCCATTCACAGTTTTATTGTCTGTTGATTCTTGTCGGCCATTCGCAAGCCGCTCGGCGCTACCAGTTCCCATCATTACCGAAAGTCACAAGAAAATTGTAAGGATTAGTGGCCAGGCGTTGTTCATCATTAGTTTTACTAGTTTATTTGGGTGCGCGCCTTCTATTTTCAGCGCCACGCGGTGACCATGATGGCTGGGTGAGGTATAGGGTGGGCGATATTGATGACTCTGTAACGCTTTTGTCTCGCATTGTGACTGATCCTGGTTTATCCTTATTTACTCATAATCAACGTGCATTCGTCATGTCTGCCGAACCACAACCCCACGTCAGTACTACGGGTGGGTGGGGTGGGTGTTTGGGAGTTTAACGTCCTTTTCCACCACGTAAGGGTGATATCAAAGACGGGACAACGGGAAAAAAAAAGCCAGCGCAATATTTGGCCCCAGCCGGGATTCGAACTCACGACCAGAGCACTGAAAATCCAACGCTCTACCATTCGGCCCCCCCCCCCCCCCGCCCCCCCCCCCCCCCCCCCTCAACGTCAG
This sequence comes from Batillaria attramentaria, assembly GCA_018292915.2. Lineage (NCBI taxonomy): Eukaryota > Metazoa > Mollusca > Gastropoda > Batillariidae > Batillaria > Batillaria attramentaria. The sequence goes on along the minus strand of JACVVK020000186.1, from coordinate 745,047 downwards.
TACTACGACAGCAAACATGCGAGCAAAGAAATCAACAGTGTCCGGTCCCTCCGCCCCCCCCCCCTCCCACACACACACACACACACACAAAAGAAAAACACTAAAACTAAAAACAACAACAACAAAAACCGCGCGATTGGTCAACAGAAAAGGCCGGAATATGATCGAAAGACACTCTAATCAGCTCAAGATGGTTATGAAGGCAGAAATGAACGTTTCATATATGAATAAATAAATATAAATAAAAGAATGACTCGAATTGCGGATTATCGCGGGCAACACGTGACTATGATGGCTGGGTGAGATGTAAGTTTTGCGAGGGTATTAATAATCCTGTAACTTTTTGCCTAGCATTATGATCTTTTACTCACGGGAAGAAACTGCGATATTCGACAGTCTGAGGCTCTAGACAGCACGGCAGATATCTCACATCTTTTATAACTTATCCAAATTTTTGGGACGCTTTCTTGGATTTTCCACTTGACCGGGGAGCCAAAGACTTGGGAGCACGGCAAAAATTTTATATCTTTTATCACTCATCCATATTTTTGGATGCCATTTTCCATTTTCCACTCGGGCAACCGAAGACTCTAGGGAGCACGGCAAAAATCTTACATCTTCGTATAATTTATCCACATGTTTGTATCCCCTCCTTTATTTCATCATCTCGTGCACCATTCTTGCACACTATTGTTCAACTTTGCCCTAGGGTTCGAAAATTTCGTTTTAAGGTTGCCCTCAGTCACTCTTATCGCTGGGATGTCAAACAGCTTTAAAAAGAAGACGACGACGATGGTGTTTGTCTGTTGTTTGTTGTTATTGTTGTTGCTGTATCACTTACCAGTTGTGTCCGACTAAAATATGATCTCCATGAAAAGAACATGGTTTATCCTCATTACTCATAATCAACGTACATTCGTCATATCTACAAAAGCACAATCCCACGTCAGTATTAAAACAGCAAACATGCGAGCAAAGAAATCAACAGAGTCTAGTCCAGTCACAAAAACAAAACACAAACAACCAACAACAGTAAGAACAACAAAAACCCGCGCGTTTGGTCAGCAGGAAATACCGGAATGTGAACGAAAGACACGCTTTCGAATCAGCTGAAGGTGGAGATGGGAGCAAATATGAACGTTCCAGCATAAATAAATAAATAGATAAATAAATAAATCATGATAACTCGTATTGCGGAACCCCGCCGGTCAGACGTGAATATTATGGCAATCAAAAAACTAAAATTTAACAGATAAAATCGGTAATCGAAATCAGTAAGTTTCTCTTGTTGTTGTTGTTGTTGTTAGTTCTCGTTTGTTTGCTTAGAAATTTAGGATTATTCTTGCAAGGAGAAGAAAACTGGGTGGGTGGGTGGGTGGGTGGGTGTTTGGGAGTTTAACGTCCTTTTCCACCACGCATGGGTGACATCAAAGACAGGGGCAGCGAGGAAAAAGGCCAGCACAAATATTTGGCCCCAGCCGGCCGGGATTCGAACTCACGACCCGAGCATTGAAAGTCCAACGCTCTACCATTCGGCTATCCCGGCTCCCCGGACAACTTGGAACGGTTACGAAAGATGGACCAACGTCCGTTGTTGTTGTTGTTAACTCACCTGGTTGTGGTTGCGTGTTGGCAGGTTTCATCCATTCATACGGTGGTCGCAGCTGCTTGGTGCTGGCTCCCCCGCTCCCCCCTCCCCCACCGGGCGGGGAGCTGCCGTCCGTGGACGGTGAGGTCTCGACCCCGGGGTGGGAGTTAGGCGGCCCCGGGGGTCCGTAGCCATCCAAACCCTGAGGAGAACGATACGAGTAGCTGTAGGGTGACTGGTGGGGATGCAGAGTCGTCGTCGTCGCTCCGGTGCTGGTGGGGAGGAGGTAACTCTGGCTCCACTCGTCCAGGGCGACATGGGCAGGGCGTGGCGGCACCACCCCGTACGGCGACGACGACCACTGCCCGTGGGTCGGGGTCCCGGCTCCGTCGCCCTGCGGGTGTTGTTGCTGTTGCTGGACCGACGGTTCGCCGTAACCCGCATGAACCAGGGAGGGGGGTACGGCGTGGAACTGAGAATAATGTCCGTGTTCCCCTCCGTACTGCGAGGACGCGGCCAGACCGGGGCCACCGTTGGCACCGTTGACCTGACCCCCCGGGCCGTAAGCTGCCCCACCGTAGTGGCTGAAGAACGTCGGGGACGGGCGTCCAGTGTTGAGCATGGAATGTGAGATGTTTTCCTGACAAAGCGCCATGTCTGTCACTGAGTCTCTTTACTTTCTAAATCCCACCACCTATCTCTCTTGACTCGGAATAAAGCGCTGGCAGAAAATTACGACAGTGGTTATTGATGCAGCAAATACACGGTCACATAAAACCACAGTTGTTTTTTTTTTGTGTTTTTTTTTTTTAGCACACACACAAGTGAAGTCAGTCCCGGCACAGGCAAAAGTCGATTGCTTGCTCACACAATCTCTCAGCTTTGCCCACTTCAGGTAGTCACTGTTTCTCTTTTCTCACCTTGGTCGAAGCACGTTTTCCGTAATCTGTCTTTCCTCCACGGGTAGCAGCAAGAATACCAGAACCACCCACACACAGTCTAGTTTCGGCAGCGGCCCCGAAACATGTCCGGCTTCCGTCGCGGCGTACACACGAGCAAACGCACAGTCACTGGGTAAACTCGCAGCAAATAAGGAAGTCATAAACACGCAGGTCTATGGAGGCATCATAAACCAAAGCTTGTTTATGGTCGCAAGCAAGCAGCTCACAGAAAATAGACCGGTCCTCTTCTCCGTGGTTCACTTTCCAAATGAAAACAGAACAGGTGGGAGAGAGAGAGAAGGGGAAAAAAATCGGCACAGGTTTTGCCAGGCAGTTTCCGATGGTTATAAATCGCTGGTATTTCCCTTCAGATCACAAAGATTACATCGCTTTCACACACGGATCAGAGCCAAAGCCATTTATCAGTGGAAGCCTGCTGAGCATACCCTTCGCTATATTTCCCAGGCGGATATGTGATCGGGTGAATTTTGTTTCTTCTCTAGCCCTCGCAACACAGTCCGGTACGTTGACCCTTCATTTGCATAGCCCCGCCCTCTTCAACCCTTGACGCGGAAAAAGAGTTTCGGTTTTGTGATGCTCGCGCGCTCTGCTGTCGCTCCGCCCGCTCGGCGCCCTTCATTTGCATGACAGTCTCCGCCCCAGCGCAGGCAGCCAATCAAGTAGCTCTGTCCCATCTTGACAAGTGTCAGTGTATTGATTGTGGTGTTGTGATTGGGAGGAGCGGGGAGTGTCGATAGACTTGTCAGTCAGCTGGAGTCACGGTTAATTGGGTTCAGGGCATGGGAACCAGACAACCAGTTTATTGCTGCAAGTGTACACAGGTACAGGTACACATGACCGCATCAGTCCCGGCCAGAGGGAGAGATAAGATAAGGGAGTTGGGGGGGGGGGGGGCGCTTTTTTAAACAAGGGTATTATGGTATATGATTCAACACTAGTATTGTCCTTTTCCGACCAACCATGGATAAAAACAATACAAAGCAAACAGGAATGCCGAACGACAGTCAGTGGTTCGAGTTCCGAGAGAGACTTGAGTGAGAGAGAGAGAGAGAGAGAGAGAGAGAAGAGAGAGAGAGCCTCGGAGAGAGAGAGATTTGATGAGTCTATTATTTAAGAGGCTACAGGTCAGTTCGAACTGATGAGTTTTACAGCAATTCTTACAACGAGTCTCTCCTCTCAAAAATAAAATAAAATAAAATAAAATAAAATAAAATAAAATAAAATAAAATAAAAACGCCAGTGATTCCAACGTCACAGTAGTGAGAGAGAGAGAGAGACAGACAAACAAAGAGCAGTCTCTGTCCCTGGCCGCATAGGTTCAATAAATCATACCAATTCTGATGATCGGGGGGGGGGGGGGGGGGGGAGCGCCAATAATTCTGTGAACAAGCAGAGTATGACACGAGAAAGCAGTTCTGGATCGGCTCGGTCCAATTCGACACCGATCGACCTGTGCGTGTTACTGACTCGGTCATCAAACGATTAGATCATTACAAACAAACTGTGCATGTTACTTGTTAGGTAAACTGTGTGTCGGTTGAGCGCTGGAACTTCTCGTCAGGAGTCATGCGACGACGAAAGACTGAGTGATTTTTATTTCAGTTTGTGACTGCTGAAACTCTCTCTCTCTCCCTCTCTCTCTTTCTCTCTCTCTCTCTTCTTCTCTCTCTCTTCTTCTTCTTCTTTGGACGATGTGGTTTGCAGCCATGTTTGCTAACCAAAAACAACACTTTCAAAAGAATGTGCGACTGAGGACTGAGGGGCCTCAGTCAGTTGTGACTGAACCGGAGCAGCACTGCCTGGACTGAACCGTCTCAGTCAAACACGACACTGGGTTGACTTCTGAGAACTGAATAGGACCGCATACAGTTGGAGCAGATAAGTCATCTTGAAACAGCGTACTTTGAGTGACACTGTCCTCTCTAACCGCTTCACATTCAGGTACAGATACTTGTGACTGAGCCTGACGCCATCTTCAGACAGCGGAGGGTGGGAGGCGGATCGGCGTGACAGGCCCGTGGCCGGCCGGAACCGCGTTGTTAGGTACATGTACTGGCATCAGTACCCGCCCGTGCGATACCCGTATTCCAGCGTCGCGCACCCGGGTGCCAAGTGCTTTTGGAGCATAGAACACCCGCAGTGCTCGGTACACAGGGAAAGACAGAGGCGGAGGGCATAGATCCTACAACAGCGTAGCGTCATCATCATCATCATCATTAGCTTGCTTTACGTCCTATGGCTTTTGGCCCTTAAGGACAAGTTGTTCCTGGCATGTGTCTTTGGCTGCTTGGCTGGGCGAGTGTCTTTGGGGTGAGTGTGGGCTGATTTGCTTAGCTTTGGGCAACGTCAGAGGATCTCTGCTTGGCTTTCAGATGCCTGGTCTGAGTTTGTTTTTAGTGGAGGGTGGAAGGAGAGTGTCATAGAACCGAGTGATAAATGTGAATGGCGTACAGCCATCTACTCATTCAGGTTAGCAATAAATTTTTTTTTTTAAAAAGAGAAAATGGCGAATAGACAAACTAACACTAGGCTATTTAATCCGACAAGTTGGACTGTAGTGCATGAAGTATTCTGCTGGTCTGTGTTGAATCATGTGTGTTCTGCGGCTGTTGTGTGGTGGTGGTGGTGGTGTCGTTGTTTTCATTAATAAACCTGAGCAAAACAAAGCAAAACACTGGAACCAAAGCCGTAATCTGGAATCTTTTGTCACTGTCTGCAATTTTATAAACACAACTTTGAATTTAGAACATTTGAAGAACTGAATCACAGTTTCAAAAAAAAAAAAATCCTCTGTGAACATCAATTCGTGTATCGCAGATTACGGGAATTCGAAACGAGTGCATCACGACTGTGCCGCGCCGGTGCCGTAATATTCTGTATCGCTGGTGTTAGATCTTGTGGAGTGGCGCCGAGTCAACATGGCGTTGTGTTTGCGTTTGTCAGTGAGAAGGGAGAGGCCACGCAGGGCGGTGTCTTTACCTGTTGACAGCTTCCACACTTCATTCCGGGCTGGTCGGCCGGCCGCGCCCTTGTTCAGGTCGGAGTCAGGCTCTTGGTCTTATCACCTGGCTATATTAAAAAGCGGATGGGAGGGAAAGGGGATGGGTGTGTGTGTGTGTGGGGGGGGTATTATGGATGTATCCCTCCTTCCCCTCTCCTCTTCCCCCTTCAGTACCCCCCAAACCGTCTAAACCTTTCCCTGACTTCCAAACTGACGTTACACAGATGTTAAAAAAAAATGTGCCTATTACTCCAAAGCGAAATTGAAGAATACGATATTGGGTGGCGCTGCACCGCGGCGAGGCGCTTTTCTTGGGGGAAGCAGCCCGAATTTCCCGAGAGGGATAATAAAGTAATTTAAAAAAAAACAACTAAAAACAACAACAACAACAACAACAACAGCAACAACAAACACGTTGCCCGTTTCTTCTGTTCGTGTGCACTGGACCTGTTTTGTGTAACTTGTCCACCAAAGACGGTCTAGCATACATTTAAATCAAATAAGACCGACCTGGCAGCCTGTCTAGAGTGTTCAGTGTTAAGTTGGACTGTTCATTTAGGCCGCCTATAATCGCATCGTCCTGCCTCAGAATACGTCACACCAACCTTTCCCGGTGAGATCCCGGATAGTTCGTCACAGTATAAAATTGGTTTAAACTTTTTTTTTAAATTCATTTAAGGATCACCGTCAAGCAGTAAATAGTAGCATTAAAGCCTAGAGCTGCCCAGCGGATTTTTTTTTAACACTTAGACCCCCCCCCCCTCTTCTCTCTCTCTCTCTCTCTCTCTCTCTCTCTCTCTCTCTCTCTCTCTCTCTCTCGTAACTTTAATTTATTATAATTACTGCCATTACAATACCGTTAACATGCACTTGTTCCACCCCCTGAGCATTATTATAAGCGGTGCTTGTTCATGCTCAGTAATTGTTTGTTTACTAAATTGTATTGCAATAAACTTGTTTAAACCAAACAGCATTACATTGTAAGAGAGCACAGCAAGTAAAAACTTATGTACGTGCTCATCTGAACCAGTTTACATAAAAGCATGGCGGAGAAATTGGCGTGAAAAAACAACTATGGATTGAATACATAATCATTTACATTGTGGTGTTTATATCGCTCCACAACTGACCTAGCAAGATACCGGACAGTTCTAAGCATTCAGAAAAGAGTTGTAGGAATAATCAGAGTCAAATAGAGAATTCACTGTCAGACCCGAACTCAACTAAATTAAATAAATTCAAATTATCATTGATGGAGGCTTTTTTTTTTTTTTTTTTTTTTTGACATCTCCTGTGACTGAAATAAGTGTCCGTATTGTACTAGCAGGAAAGTAAAAACAGCAGCCCGAGACCGCAGGAAGTGGAGAACAACTGTCGAGGCCCTATGCTCCACAAGGAGTAAAGAGGAATGATGATGATGATGATGATCAGATGATTGTACTAGTACTGGATACATCACTGAGGTGACACAGAGCACGACATCACATGACAATCAGGCACGGTTCCCTGCCAGAAGGTTCTTTCGTACAGATAGAAAGAACAGAGATACAACTTTTTTTTTTGACAGGAGAACCATCGATAAACAAGTATTACTACTCGGCTTCGGCGGGAACTCGCTCCCTGTGTCAACACCGAAATCAACGACGAAGCATTTTGACTCGGTAAACAACAGCTAGAGGGGTAATAACAGTTAATTATTCAGCAGAGGACTAAGGGAGAGAATATGGAGGCCGGACCTTCCTGCGATGGTTCCAGTGCCCTTCCTCTCACGTGGCGTCGATGTCCGCAAAATGAAATTGTCATTCTGGCATCGCCAGCAACCAATCCCATGCATACACCCCCCTTCTCCCTCTTTTCTCCTCCTGCACTTCTGTCTCATATTCACCGTCCTACAAACGCGGCCCCTCCTGAACCTTCTGAAATGAGATTATCTCAAAGGGGGGTCCCGGTCAGTGCGGCGTCGCAGGACGCAATCTCAGATGCCGGTGGAAGCGGTGTTGAAACGATTAGTAACGGTAGGAAGCGGTGTTGGTGCCGGTACATGTATTGTGAAATAAGAAGTGGGAAGGAGGAGGGGTGGAGCTGAAAGAGAGAGAGAGAGAGATTATGCGAAATCGTGAGAAAGCAAACGTAAAGACATGATTTGTCGAAAATCACGCTTAATAACAAAAAGGAAAAAAAAAATGATATGAGTACATAAATGAATGAATACAGCCAACCATGTTCTTGTCTGTGGGAAGGGGACCCTGGGAGGGTGGTGGTGGTGGAGGGGGAGGCGAGGAGAAAGGGGGAGGGGGGGGGGGGGTAAAGAGGATCAGTGGAGATGAAGAAAAGTTGGATGGTTGCATGTGATCTTTGTACACTTCCTGTCTGCGGTGCCCGTCTTTCTTGGTCGCACTAAGCGGTCAGTTCTCGTGGTTGCCTGCTGATGGTATTTAGAGTGGTGGAGCGAGACTGGAGTAGAGGTTCGTGATAGGTCTCTGGAACACGTTACGGCTAACCACCGTTCCGGTTCATTGACTACGATGTGGACCTGGTCGGGAGAAAGGAATTTCTGTTCCCGCAATACGATGCGCCTACTTACAAAAATACATCAAAGGCTCCCCTCGTAAAACCGTGTTAGTCTCACCTTTGCAAAGAAATATATAGAATGAATAGTAATCATTGAATAGTGCTGGCTACTGTGACCTGGTGCGCGTCACTATGTTGTGTGTGTGTGTGTGTGTGTGTGTGTGTGTGTGTGTGTGTGCCAGTGTGTGTGTGTGTGTGTGTGTGTGTGTGTGTGTGTGTGTGTGTGTGTGTGTGTGTGTGTGTGTGTGTGTCCCTTATACTGCGGTTACAGTATTATCAATCTTGTGATGGTAGATACAAAGTTTTCCGCGGTTTATTGGGGAGTAATGTGCGATTTCCCCTCCAGAGCGAGTTGCACGTATTTCTTTTCTTTTCTTCCCCCCCCCCCCTCCTTTTTTGCGGGGTAGGAGTGGGGGCTGGGGGGGGAGGGGCTGGTATTGCAACTTCTTTGACTCAGTGACATGGGAATCATGCTAGATTTATGAGCAAGCGGACTAGCATTGCTAGTACATTCATGCTTTGGTTCCTTTGAGAAAAATTCTTCCCTAATAATAATAATAATAAAGGAGACTTGTATGGCGCTTATATATACACAACAGGCTCAAAGCGCCGTACATACTGACAAAACTTGAATCAAGCTGAACAGGTACAATCAACGACACCGCCACAGGCAGCATAAAGCCGCCGCAACGTGACCCGCAGAAACGTTACACAGCAAGAAACAAATGCCGAAAACTCGTAGAAACTTACACACACCGCACACACACACACACACACACACACACACACACACTGACACCATCACTGGCACACAGCCTGGCAACATGTGAGGCAATGTACCAAACTGCAAGTTCTTAGTAAAACTTGCCGAGTGAACACTGGGGGAACTGAACTCAGTTACAGCAACCGGCCCAGCATCATCATGTCATTACCAACTAACCATGAAGAATACAGAACACGACACGGGGAAATCTGCTAACATTCACAGACAAGGAGCGACTGACTGCCGTACGTGGCAGTACCACGAAGACCGCCGGACATCTAAAGCACATGGCTTCATCAAACTCCTGTCACGGAGAAGAAACGGAAATAGCCGACGCCAGCACTGAGAGTGGTCGGCCTTGTGATGGCGTAACGAGACTGGGAACTAGAAGGTTATCGGTTTACCGGTGTCTGAAGACTGTATCGTCACGCTCGCTTTTCGGGGAGTAGGTCGGTGGTCGGTTCCAGAAAACCACCCAACCGTGGAAAGTTGGTCAAGAGTGCTTTCTGTTTCTGTCTGCGATTCCGGCGGGTGTTAGCAATTTGAAGAACACGTGTGTGGATGAGTGAATCGCGATCGCTATTCAGTTCCAGTCAGTGAAATGAGATGGTTGGTTAGACTGAGCTAACGTCCCCGCCGTTTTTGTTTTTTTTTGTGGTTTAAGTTTCTGTTTTTGTTTTGGTTTATGATTTTTTGTTTTAGTTTAAGAATGTGTGTATACTGGCTCTCCGCCTTATGGTGAACATTTACTATGGATGGAGTAACTAATATTCAATGCCCCTAGGGGGTCCTGAAAAAGATTCTTCTGAACTCTGAACTCTGACTCTGACTGATGGACAAAATTACTCAAACAGCCTGCACAGTTCACTGACGGTTATACGTCACTAATACTGAGCCGCTGCTGGGGCACGCAGTAAGAATTCCGCTAAATAAAATACGGAATTTATTTATTGCCCCGTTTTAAATTTGTGCGCAGAGTAAAAAATAAAAAAAATAAAAAGGCAATCTGGGGCTGTTTGTTCGCTTTGTAAGTGTCAGTCATGCCAGGTAATACTGACAACAACAAAAAAGAGCCTGGCATGTGGGCTATTTGTATTCATGCGCCGGACGGGTGGGTGGGGTGGGTGTTTTGGAGTTTAACGTCCTTTCCCACCACCGGTGA
>JACVVK020000186.1:662500-730000 GCA_018292915.2 Batillaria attramentaria | reverse complement strand
ACCAACTTCGTTTTACCGCACTCGGATATGGCGAGTAAAAGTTTCAAATTTTACTCGCCAGCATTTTTTTTTTCACTGACTCGCTATGGCGAATAAAATATTTGCCACTTTCATGGCTATGCAGTTTGTTTGTTTTTTTAAATCACTTCTTCTTTTCTGTTTCTTCTCGAGTTTTTGTTCTTTTGTTTTCAGTTGTGTACCATCGGTTTTGATTTAAACAGTTTTTATTCATTTTGGACAGAAAATTCACTCACACAATCAGTTTCGACAATACCGAGCACAACAAGTTAAAAACTTATGAATGTGCTCATAAGTACAAAGGTTTTTTTGTTTTGTTTTGTTTTTTGTTTCTTTGGTTTTTTTTTTTTTGTTTTTTTTTTTTACTGTGTATATGGGTTTCTATTAATCCGCATTTGTACCGCTATAGGTATATGTCACCCACGTATATTTACATCTGTCCACACTGATAAAGGATTTTTTAAAATAAAAAACACAGAAAACATTGACTGTAGCTGGTATGTTTGACTTTAACAAAAACAGAAAACAAAACAAAAATGAAACGAACTAAAAATAAATTAAAAAAGGGGTGGGGGGGGGGGAGGGCATCAACAGAATGAAGTAAAAAAAAATGATAATAATGAAAAAAAAAAAAAAAGTTAGCAGAGCGTGGTTTCGATCCACGGACCTCTGGGTTATGGGCCCAGCACGCTTCCACTGCGCCACTCTGCTTCACGTTAGGTAATGTGCTTCGTTTGACTCTCAATGCTGTCGACAGCTGAGCGCGTTTCTGCTGCAATCGAGGTTCACTCAACCGTGGCGTCGTCTAACATACGGGTTGCGTAGCAAAAGGATGGCACTGGTCACCGAGTGGCGCAGTGGTAGTGTGCTGGGACCCACTGGTCCGAGGATCGAAACCACGACCTGTTTTTGTGGGGTTTTTTTCGGGTTTTAGTAGTAAATGAATATGATTTGTTATTTTTTTTTACAATTCACATATATGGAGATTTAACGGGAGTCAAAAATACGTTGGCCAATAGATGAAAACGCGGAGAAAGATTTTTTTTTGTTTTTTAAATAGCGAGAAGACGTTTACTTTTTGAGTTGTGTGTTCTTTGCTTTTTTATTTTTTAATTTAATTTTATTTGATTTGATTTTATCAGTTATTTTTTTAATTTTGTAATTTTTATTATTTATTAAATTATTTATTTATTTTTATTATCATTACTATTTAATTATTTGTTTCATTTTATTTTATTTTATTTATTTATTTTATTTTTTTATTTTTTATTTTTTATTTTTTTTTTTTTATTTTTTTTTTTTGGGGGGGGGGGGGGGGGGGGGTAAATTACAGTAAAATACAGTACAACTTCACCCCTCTCTCTCTCTCTCTCTCTCTCTCTCTCCTGTTTGTTGATTTTTTGTTTTAGTTTTATATTTTTTTGGTTGTTTTTTTTTTTTTTTTTTTTTTTGCTCGCGTCTGTGTCCTATGCAGCAACGTTTGTCAGCTTCTTCTTCTTCTTTTTTTTCCCAAACAAAAACAAAATCAAACGATCAGCGAAAAACAACAACCAAAAAAAGTGAAATACGGGTTTTCAAAGATAATTAAATAAAAATAAGGGGGAAAAAAAGTTAGCAGAGCGTGGTTTGGATCCACGGACCTCTGGGTTATGGGCCCAGCACGCTTCCACTGCGCCACTCTGCTTCACGTTAGTTAACGTGCTTCGTTTGACTCTCAATGCTGTCGACAGCTGAGCGCGTTTCTGATGCAATCGAGGTTCACTCAACCGTGGTGTCCTCTAACACTACTGGTATAGCGTAGCAACAGGATGGCACTAGTCACCCAGTGGCGCAGTGGTAGCGTGCTGGGACCCACTGGTCCGGGGATCGAAACCACGGCCTGTTAAGTTTATTTTTTCGGGTTTTAGTAGTAAATGAATATGATTTTTTTTTTTTTACAATTTACATATGCAGATATAACGGGAGTCAAAAATATGACAAACGCGGACAAAAAGATTTTTTTTAAAATAGCGAGAAGACGCTTACTTTTTGAGTTGTGTGTTGTTTTTATTTTTATTTTTTAAATTTTTTATTTATTTTATTTTATTTTATTTATTTATTTATTTATTTATATTTTATTTATTTATTTATTTATTTATTATTTATTATTATTATTATTTTTTTTTGGGGGGGGGGGGGTAAATTACAGTAAAATACAGTACAACTTCACCTCTCTCTCTCTCTCTCTCTCTCTCGTGTTTGTTGATTTTTTGGTTGTTGTTTTATATTTTTTTTGTTGGGTTTTTGTTGCTATTTTTGCTCGCGTCTGTGTCCTATGCAGCACCGCTTGTCAGCTTCTTCTTCTTCTTTTTTTTTTTCCCAAACAAAAACAAAATCAAACGATCAGCGAAAAACAACAACCAAAAAAAGTGAAATATGGGTTTTCAAAAATAAATAAATAAAAATAAGGGGAAAAAAACAAGTTAGCAGAGCGTGGTTTCGATCCACGGACCTCTGGGTTATGGGCCCAGCACGCTTCCACTGCGCCACTCTGCTTCACGTTAGGTAATGTGCTTCGTTTGACTCTCAATGCTGTCGACAGCTGAGCGCGTTTCTGATGCAATCGAGGTTCACTCAACCGTGGCGTCCTCTAACATACTGGTATAGCGTACAAAACGATGGCACTAGTCACCCAGTGGCGCAGTGGTAGCGTGCTGGGACCCACTGGTCCGAGGATCGAAATCTGGTAAGTTTTTTTTTTTTTTTAAATTATTATTATTATTTATTTATTTAATTTTTAATTTTTTATTTATTTATTTATTTTTTTTTTTTTTTATTTTTTTTTTTTTTTTTGGGGGGGGGGGGGGTAGTAGTGAATAAATATGATTTTTTTTTTTTTACAGTTTACATATACAGATTTAACGAAAGTAAAAAAATGCGTTGGCCAATACATGTAGATGAAAACGCGGAGAACTAAATTTAAAAAAAAATAGCGAGAAGACGTTTACTTTTTGAGTTGTGTGTTGTTTGCTTTTTATTTTATTTTATTTTATTACAGTAAAATACAGTACAACTTCTCCTCTCTCTCTCTCTCTCTCGTGTTTGTTGATTTTTTGTTGTGTTTTTTTGCTCACGTCTGTGTCCTATGCAGCAGTGTTTGTCAGCTTCTTTTTTTTTTACACAACAAAAACAAAATCAAACGATCAGCGAACAACAACAACACTGAAAAAAATGAAATATGGGTGTTCACAAAAAAAAAAAATAAAATAAAAAAATAAAGGGGAGGGGGGGGGGGAGTTAGCAGAGCGTGGTTTCGATCCACGGACCTCTGGGTTATGGGCCCAGCACGCTTCCACTGCGCCACTCTGCTTGACGTGGGTCATGGAGGTTCGTTTAACTCTCAACGTTCTCATCAGCTGAGCGCGATTCTGATGCAATCGATGCGCACTCAACCGTGGCGTCCTCGAACACTACCGGTAGCAAAACGATCGCCACTGTCACCGCCGAGCAGAGTGGCGCGATGGAAGCGTGCTGGGTCCAAAGGTCCGAGGTTCGAGCCAGGCTCAGCCAACTTTTTTTTTTGAACTTTTTTTTTGTCAGTCGCTGTTGTTGTTGTTGTTTTGTTGTCTCCGCTATTGTTGCTACATAATTTTGATTTTTTTAACCCAAATTTCACTCTAACCAGAGACACTACATTACGGTATGTAGTCTCTCTGCTTTAACCCATTTATTTCCTCTTCTACAATAGTCTTGTGTGCCAGATTCAGCCATTAAAATTACATGTAATTCCACTGCACTTTTGACTGGTTATTCATTCACTTAGTTTGTGGTTTAAATTAGTTGTTTTTTTTCCGTTTTCAGGGGTGTGTGTGGGGGGGGGGGGCGGGAAGGGGGGGGGGGGAGTCTGCAGTTTTGAAGTGCAGTACACTTTATATTGATTTCACACACATCAGTTAACAACTTTGGCTGATTTTTGCACAGACATATACTGACTGCAGGAACACAAAACAGACAAACACTGGAAAGAAAAGCAGAATATTACAGGTTAAACAGCAGGTTTGAAACTGAATGTTCTTGCTGACACTGCATTAATAATACATCATTAAAACAAAAAAAATTAAAAAGGTAAAAAAAAGGACTTGCATGAAACACAACAAGAACCACTGACAGTATTGAATTACTTTATTTTCTAACTGGCAGGATGGTAAGGATATTAAATGGCCACTAGCAGGAACACTAACACATAGCATTTTCAATGCTAAACTTCAGAACTCACACATGTTGTCGCTGAATGACAGCTTCTGTCAAAATTCTATTTAACTACACATCTGAAGGACAGGAATGTAATCACACAGTGTGTAAATGTTTAAACAAAACATCTGGAATGTTACATCTGCACAGAGTCTGTGTAAATGTTCACCGAAAACTTTTGGTATGTTACATCTGCAAAGAGTCTGTGTAAATGTTCACCGAAAACTTTTGGTATGTTACATCTGCAAAGAGTCTGTGCAAATGTTCACCGAAAACTTTTCGTATGTTACATCTGCAAAGAGTCTGTGTAAATGTTCACCGAAAACTTTTGGTATGTTACATCTGCAAAGAGTGTGTGTAAATGTTTTAAGAAAACTTCTGGTATGTTACACACGCAAATAGTCTGTGTAAATGTTCAAAAACAAATTCTTAAAGTAATTAAACCTCTAACTGACAGGCATGTCACACACACACAAAGTCTGTCAATGTCAATAGAAAGTTCTTCAAATACATGTATTCAATCAAAGTAGTAGCTGAGCTCAGCTCCATCATTTTAAAAGCAAAACAGAACCAACAACAAAATGGTCTGCTATGCTCGTGTCATACGTACGGATCAATGGTAAATTACATTACAGTATAAGTCATAACAATCACATAGATAACAAGTGTACATTATGTACGTTAATTAATTGGGCGACAAACATCCCCACAGACCATAGGCTAGCCGTCCACAATGGAAACCGGTTATGGACTGATTCACTTTCAAAATACAATGTATCCAATTACTTTCTTAAAAAGGCAGATACATGTATAAATCCTATCATACCTGCACCAGGGGGCAATACTCAAGACAAATGTCCTATACTTTCACAGCCAGCTGCAGGACATTTGTCCTATCACAGTTCATAGATGTCTAGACCTGTGCAGGTGTTTCAAAAAGAAGGATTCATGCTTGTTTGACAAATATCATTTCTCCTTGCAGGTGAGTTGCAATTATGCCTATACTTGCCTCTCTCTGTGTTAAGGTCCCCACCTGGAGCCTTCATGTTCACAACGCTTGGCAGCAGAGGTCCGATTGATGGGTTCGCCAACTTTTTATTTTTATTCTCAGTCAGGACATCATAAAGTGAGGAACTATGTAGGGAGCTAGTAAAATGGGAATGTGCCAGTCGAAGGGGAGCAACCATCTGTTAGCACATGTATGCTACTGGGAAAAAAAACCCTCTCAGCATTAGGACTGTCTGATAACTGTACCACATAATAACTGTTCCACCACCACCACCACTAAAATGTCTGGTGATTATAGTACAAACACTACTCAAATACATTACACGTACAATGTACTCAAGACAGATAAAAACAATATGCACAGATTCCATACACATTTTTGTCTTAGTTCCCTCGCCAATGAAAGTGGACTACTGTTTTCCGTAGCGTCTGTTAATGAATTTTACATCACTTGCCGATTCCTTCTGTACTTTGGGTTTTGCCCCCCCCCCCCACCCCAGCCCCCTCCCCAGCCCCCTCCCCCCTTCTTCTTTTGAGATTGGTGCCTGATTTTCATGCAAATTTCTCAATGGTGTGTTGTATACAAGATAAAAAAAAAAATAAAAAAAAATTACAATCATCACAAATTTGATCACAGAAAAACCTGTGTGTTTAAATGACATCTTGTACCAGTACCTACTTAAGTAAATAGTATACTAAGATTGTGCAAACGGTCAAGTCCACTGTACATGCAGTATTATAGTGCAGGGCAAAACTTACCCTGTCATGTTTGACAATTTACATGAGATCACACATAGTTCTAGTTTTATCACAGCAGTAAATAGATTCACATATTATGCATCATTAGCCCCAGAAAATTACAATTCAGGATTGCATCTGTGAGAATAGGTACCAAAATTGATATTAATGTTCCGGCAGCGCACCAAAAGCCTGTAATTTGATTATAATAAAAATATAAATAAATGATTAAAATATTAAAAAGGTGACAACAAGTGGAACGTACAAAGTGCTGAGCACAGGCAGAGACATAGATAGGTCTTATCTATGTCTCTGGCACAGGTTTAAAGATTCATTAATTTACAGGGTAGTGATCATACAGTCCTCCTGGTGATGAGCTGTGAGTCACAGCTGGCACGGCGAGACAACCCCTACCCCCTGAAGAACGGCGGGCGGAGGGGAGGTAATCCACTTGAATCAGGGTTTCTTGACGTCGGATTCCTGGGTTATGCCCCCTAATCCGAGTTCTTGAGGGTGAGTGGGTGGGGTTTTAACGTCCTTTTCCACCAACATACGGGTGATATCAAAGACGGGGCAACGATGAAAAAGCCAGCATAAATATTTGGCCCCAGCCGGGATACAAACTCACAACCTGAGCATTAGAAGTCCATACCATTCGGCCACCCCAGCTCCCCCCCAAAGTTCTTGAAAAATAAGGGGCCAGATGATGAGAATAAAATATATTAAAATATATATATATATATATATATATATATATATATATATATATATATCAAAAATTGAAAATAAAAACAAAACATGGAAAAGAGTTCAATTACAGAATGTGGCACAAAAGTGATGAACATATTAGTGAACAACATATCGTTATATCCTATCCCCTTGCTGTAAGGCGACGCAAGTTATGTTCTGTATATTATTAGTTCACAAAACACAATAATTTTACCCTTGTTCACCTGAAACCATACCTGATAAAAATGAAAACAACAGCAATAACAACAACACCCCCAATATCAACAATAACAACAACTCGGCCCAAGCAGCCCAACTCAAAACTGACGTGCTCCGGATGCGCACTGCACAAACGAAGAGTATGTGATCTTTGTGATTGTGAGTGCTGAACTGACTAACCAATCTACAAATCTTACAAAGATATGAAATGAGAAAAACAATGTGAACACGTGTGCTGAAATGCCCATACGTGTGTGTAAGATAAACAGCAACAAAATTCCCACAAAACACTAATAGATCAGTCGGTAAAAGAGAATTACTGGTACCAGTCCTGAGAGTAAAAAATCACCATCTGGCTTCATGACGACCGTACAACACACAGGTGTAGTCGTCCAAAATCAATGCAAGAACCAAAGTGGTGTTTGTATGCTGATGAATCCATAATCCATCCATTATCCATGTATATATTTATCTATACACGTTGAGGTATCATATGATCATGAATGCTACAGAAATTTCTCTAAATCAGACATCATTCTTTTAAAAACAAAAACAACAACAACAACAACAACAAAACACAGACACACAGAAAAAAAAACCCAACCAACCGAAAAGGCATCAACAGCCTTTGCACCCATAATATGTACATGTATGTAAAGATAAATTAAAAATAAAGACAGAATTCACACACTCACAAGTGTCAATTTCTCAGTCTGACTAAGGACAATGTGCTTGTCAAATCACTGACTGATCTGGTACATTTTCAGATTAGACGTTGTATACTGGGTATTATGGCTCAGCTGGAATAGTTCACCCGCTAGGGGATGCAAATGTATACCAGATATATGCAGGGGGAGCAAATGTTCTCCAGCTCTCTACTCAGCGGGGCGCTTGTACTCGCCCTTCAGTCTGATCAGCTCTTGTGATATTGCCATGTGATTTTCATCGAAAGGCTCATTTCCAGACAGCAAAACAGTTGCAACAGATACTATGCACACACACACATACCTTCACCATCTGAAGGTTACATTCGTTTCATGCTTTTGTTTAAAGTTACATTTATAAAACAAAGTTAGTCACATGACTTCAACTCGTGAGACCCAAATTCAGGATACATTTGCACCCTTTCCCTCGTAGCTGGTGTACATTTGCTCCCCCCTGCAAATGACTCGTATACATTTGCACCCCCTAACAGACAAACTGCACCAACTGAGTGGTATTATGCCTGATCAAGCAATATCAGTCTTGAGAGATAGAAACAGCAACACACCTTGCTGCTTTGGATGAGTACACTGAAATGGACGGAGCCAGTGGGGAGACCAGTAAATGCTGAAAAATATAACTTTTTCGAAGTCAGCGAAAAAAACTTCACAGTAGACGTGTTTAAAACGTGGAGATTGGGTATGAGCAACAGCAGTTGTTAAAATTAATACAAATAAATACATGTACAAGAAATAGGTGCAATAACAAGAACAAAAATACAAAATACAATAATAACATCTTTTGTGTGTATAACTGTTTAACAGTAAGATTAATATTAGAACTGATAAAAATAAAAATACGCTCTGGAATATCATGCCCTTTGAAATGCAACCACTGATAAAACCACCAAAAACAAACCAAAAAAAAATTCAGCTAAAGCCTTGTGAGAGATTATGAACAATCTGCACAAAGACAAAAATATCAATGTAAAATTATTAAATGGACCCAAGAAATCACAGCCATGCTGAAGGTTTTGAAGTTAGGTTTGACAACATGAAAAATTCGTACTGTGATTCGTTTGAGCAACAGACACTGTTCATCGATGAAATGAACAAAAATCACAAAAAAAGAAACGCTTGAACAATTTTGTGTGTGAGTGTTCACATACCGATACACATTATGGCACAGACAATATTAGTACTGATGAACATGTCAATATTCTGCAATGTAAACCTCTGACAAAAAATCTGTATCCAAGATAAAATCTTCTGATAAACAAATCAGTTGCACAAAGAAAAGAAACATGTGACAGCATAATTGTAACAAGATCACAGTCACACAGAAGGGTGATCCTTCATGTTCATTTTTTTCGTTTTTTAGTTTAACCATAGAACAAAACTGCCCCAACTCCTCACCCACACCAACTCTCCTCCCCAACCTCCACCTCCCCCCCCCCCACCCCACCCCCTTTCCTCCAAAGCTAAAACCACCTCAAGTTTACAGGTTTGTAGAGGATCAGTGCGGGTGTGAAGGATGTGATGTTTCAATGTGATTAATTTGTGATAATCTTCAATAGCTATTCTAGATTATACCTACCTTAATACCAAGACTGGTTTTATGTGATCTTTAATTAATAGAAATCTCTAATTTAACTGTAGCATTTGTTATGTATTATCTTACATGTATTTTTAATTTGATGTGTATCATTGTCTTTGTTTGTCCACCACACCAAAAATTTCCCTGTGGGATAATAAAGACTGATTGAAGTCAGTGCTGGAGATGATTCACTGAACGCTGCAAGCTTTGCTGCCCTTGCCGTCCTTTCCGCTTCCGTTTCTGTTATTTTCTCGGCGTTTCACGGCACTGTTGACGACATCAGCGGTGGAAGCTGTTGCCTTCAGGCTTGCCTTCTGGACTTTTGTGATGGGGTCGCAGTACCAGACGTTGATGGTGCCGCTGGCTGCGTCGCGTCGCTCTTCGTTGGGTTGTTGCTGGGGGCTGCTGCTGTGGACACCCCAGGACTGCGGCTGTCTCTTGCGGCAGTCTTTCTCTTGGGAAGGAATGATGACACTGAAGGGAGAGATAGAAACAGAAAGTATTAATGTGTGCATGTACATGTTACAGAATGTACTCCCTAAGATTCCAGGGCCCGCATGTAAAAGTCGGGGTTAGGGAGTTTAGCCCGGGTTAGAGTCTAACCTCGAACTAAACTAGCTCTAGGGTTAAATTTTCTGTTGTTTTTTGTTTTAAACCAAGAAGCGGGTCCATTGCACATGGTGCCTAAGCTGTTATAGAACGATTTTTTGCTTCCTTTCTTCACTTCCTTTTTCATTTAATTTTGTTTTAGGGTTTCTTTTGTCCTAGCCTGGGTTGGGCCCATAGCCGTGGGTTAAATTAACCTCGAGTTTTACATCCTTCTATAATGGTTTAGGCACCTTGCTGGAATGGGCCCGCTTCTTGATTTAAAACAAAAAACAACAGAAAATTTAACCCTACAGCTAGTCTAGTTCGAGATTAGACTCTAACCCAGGGCTAAAAGCGCTAACCTCGACTATTAGTATTACATACGGGCCCAGGGATTTAAATCTTCCACCTTCTGGAGTGAGTGAGTGAGTGAGTGAGTGAGTTTTTAGGGCTTAAAGCCGCGCAAGCCACAAAGCCACCTTCTGGAGCATTTCTGCCTTTGGCTAAACATTTTCCTTGAACCCCAAATTTTCTCCTCAGATTTTAGATTGAAGTGTAATTCTAAAATATTTTCCTCAAAAAAAAAAAAAAAAGAAAGAAGTGTTTTCTCCACTAAAGCACTAGAAATCATACCAAAATGCACAGTTTTGGGGTTTTTTGTTTAAATGCAAGGGGAGCACACCGCTCGACACACCTTTGCCACTTAAATCAAATTTAATGCTAGACACTTTCCCTCCTTTCGGTCTACAGACCATTTTAAGCCATGTAAGATGGAATACTTCATACTCTGTGTGTGAATAGAATAATACTCCATATGAACACTGCCACTGCCTTTTTTGTTTTGTTTTTGTTGCCCCAACTCTTTGCCAGTTCCAATGGTGTTCCTCCCAGGTCATGGGTGGAATCCATGGAGGGCTCGGAAGCTGCGGCAATTTTTATTATGCATGATGATGGAGATGAGAATGATGGTAAGATGATGCTATGGAGGTCCGTGTGGTTTGGGACTGCGGGACAGAGCTGCATTCCACGCTTCCTGTCATAAATATCCCGGCATTAACCAGACCCAGGAACTATGGCAGATGCGGTGCCGGCCGTGTAATCATCCACATCATAAGATGTGTCGTACCACGGGAAGCACCCCCAAAGTCGCACCCGTGAAGTGGGTGAATCTCGGCTGTGTGGCAACAGTCTCCCCATTGGGCCCATAGCACACCCGCTCTGGGTAGGAGCCGACCTAGGTAGGAAAAATCCCGCTACTGCCACTGCTTTTAAATTTTTTGGTCTCTGATACTGAAGGCATCAAGCATTTAAATACCATCACCTACTTTTCTTGGCATGCTGATGCCGGACGTAGCTATAAACAGAACAAGCATGCCTTCATGCCTGCTTGCTTACACAATTACTCAGTTGCATTCAACCTAAAATGACCCAGATACAGACTTGTCATGTTATGACCTGACATCTCACATTCAAGAGCACAGATTTCAAGTATTGGCAAACACTGTTTCTTATGCTAGAGGTGGACACTGTTACTTTTCGGCACAAACCAAAGAGCAGAGAAAGTCCATCCGTTGCTTACAGCATCTTTCTTGCTGAAAGTGAATATTACAACTTGCCCAAAACAGCACACCCGAAAACATTTTTGGAATCACAACACATCAAGACCCAAGTAACAATCTCACAACTGGAAGGCAGGACTATGGATCCGTGGTGTTGTCCTTTCTTCCTCTTATAGACGTCAGACGCCACGAGCAGTTCTTTCAGTCGTATGTCCTCCTCAAACAGCACACGCCGCACCTCGTCACGCGAAGCTGACTCGGTGGACAGTTTGGTGATGCGCGGTCCATCTTGATGACCTTCGCACAACCAGTAGGTCTTGCCACTAGGTAAGTGGCACCTGTAGGAGATAAACCGGCAAAATGATGGAAAATAAACCGACAAAATGATGCAAAATAAACCGGCAAAATGATGCAAAATAACCTGGCAAAATGATGAAAAATAACCTGGCAAAATGATGCGAAATAAACCGGCAAAATCATCCATGAACAAGTACATGATTCTGAGCAGAAAATGAATGCATTCAGTTTTTGGGAGTCATAGTGAAATGTGGATTTACTCATGCTGAATAGGGCTCATGACTTTGTCCACTGGGTTTCGTTTGAAGGAATGGGACATGTACACAAAATCTCCCTATGAAATAGCTCTACAGTCCACTGTGAAATGGGTCAAGCAATACTGGTTCCTCAGACGATGACAGATCTGTTCAGCCAGTTTAACAACCCAGCACGAGGAACAGACAATATCCATTTGAACCGGTGAGTTCATCTCCTCCCACCGTGATTGTCCTGGTACACGTTTCCAGGGAAGAAAAAACAAAAGCACTGAAAGACATGGGTTTTTTTTATTTTTTAATTTGTTGTTTTTTTGTGTGTTTTTTGTTTTGTTTTCTTGTGTTTTTTGTTGTTGTTGTTTTTTTTTTGGGGGGGGGTCTGGGGGGTGGAGGATTGGGGATTGTGTGTGTGTGTGTGTGTGTGTGTGTGTGTGTGTGTGTGTGTGTGTGTGTGTGTGCGTGAGTGTGCGTGCGCGCACACTCGCATATAGCCCAGAGGTAAACCAAAGAAGATGAGCGAAGTGTGCTTGTCCAGTCACGTACCTGCAAAGCTGACCAAGGAAGGCATCAGAATCTATGTTGTCCCTCAGCTTCCCTCGCAGGGTGCTGTAGGCATCAATGAAGTTTGGAGTCTCGACAGCGTTCTGTGAACGGCAACCAAAGTGTGTCATTTCCTATGTGTATTTGAATTTCATTTCTAGTCATCACACATGTAAACTTAAGACGAAACCAAAAGCACATCATAAGCGTATTAGTTCATCTTATTTCATCTGTAACAGAACAATTTGTGATCACGGATGTCAACTGTCCAATATTTGGTATTGGTTTACTTTTTTCATCAGTGTTGTAACAAACCTCATTATTCCTAGTGAATACGGGTGGGTGGGTGGGTGGGTGTTTAGGAGTTTAGCGTCCTTTTCCACCACATAGGGTGATATCAAAGACGGGGCAACGATGAAAAAGCCAGCACAAATATTTGGCCCCAGCCGGGATCGAACTCACGACCCGAGCATTAGAAGTCCAACGCTCTACCATTCGACCACCCCGGCTCCCCCCTAGTGAATACACACAGCAGTTCTCATACACAGTCGAAAGAAAAACATCACGTATGGAGGAAGGGAAAAAAGAAAAAAGTCTGGGACGTAAATTACTGTCGGGCACGATGGTCTAAAAATTGTAAACTCACGTCTTCGATCCACTTGCGATATTTCTTCCCTCTGGGCCCAGCGAAGCAGGTAAGCTGTACGGACGACTGCTGAAGAATGGCGTAGAGGCGGGCGAGGTAGGCGGAGCATCCCTTCAGCAGTCGCTTGAACTCTTCGTCAAGTTTCATCGGGAAAATCTGCTTGCACATGTGCCAACCCTGGGTACAAATGGCATCACAGCTGCATTAGTATCGAAGCACCTGAATTCCATCTCCCACTGTGTGCTGTGCTGTGCTGTGCTGTGCTGTGCTGTGCTGTGCTGTGCTGTGCTGTGCTGGCTGGGCTGTGCTATAATGTTTTGGCTGTGCTTGCTGTGCTGTGCTGGCTGTGCTCAGACTGCTGTGCTGTGCTGGCTCTACTGTGCTGGCTCTACTGTGCTGTGCCATGCCATGCCGTGCTGGCTGTGCTGTGCTATAATGTTTTGGCTGTGCTTGCTGTGCTGTGCTGGCTGTGCTCAGACTGCTGTGCTGTGCTGGCTTTACTGTGCTGGCTCTACTGTGCCGTGCTGTGCTGTGCCATGCCGTGCTGTGCTGTGCCATGCCGTGCCGGCTGTGCTGTGCTGTGCTGTAATGTTTTGGCTGTGCTTGCTGTGCTATGCTGGCTGTGCTCAGACTGCTGTGCTGTGCTGGCTGTACTGTGCTGTGCTGTGCTGTGCTGTGCTGTGCTGGCTGTGCTGTGCTGTGCTGTGCTGTCATGTTTTGGCTGTGCTGTGCTGTGCTGTGCTGTGCTGTGCTGTGCTGGCTGTGCTGTGCTGTGCTGTGCTGTCATGTTTTGGCTGTGCTTGCTGTGCTATGCTGGCTGTGCTCAGACTGCTGTGCTGTGCTGGCTGTACTGTGCTGTGCTGTGCTGTGCTGCCTGTACTGTGCTGGCTGTACTGTGTTGGCCGTGCCGTGCTGTTGGCCTATCTTGGTTTGGCCTGGCTTGGTTTGGTTTGGGGGATGGAGCGGAGGGGGTAGGGGTGGTGGTAAAGTGGAGTGTGGGAGGGGTGTTTGAGTGAGTAAGAACTGGTGGACAGAATAAATATATATATAGCTGAGAAAATAAGCAAAGTCTCTCTGAGGAAGTCTGAAGACAAAAAAAAGAAGAAAAGAACACACACACACAAAAACCCCAAAAGGTTGAAAACAAAAGGACTGTACGTACCTCTTCATTTTCACACAGTACTTTCAGGCAGAAATTTTCTGCTTCCCAGTTCTCTTCATCCTCAAGGATGTTCACAGGCTGCAAGCGACAACAACAAAATGATTACATTCAATTTCTTAAAGTGAAAACACTCCTTCAACAGAAAACACACACACACACACACACACACACACACACACACACACACACACACACACACACACACACACACACACACAGAGAACATCAAAAAGAAGAAGAAGAAAAAAAGAACAGGCACAAAATCATACCAGAATATGACATGCATTATACAATCACAGGACATGATCCACCCCTCTCGCTATTTGTGTTACATGCATGCATGCATACACACACACACACACATGCACACACACACACACACACACACACATACACACACACACACACACACACACACAGGGAGCTGGGGGTGGCCGAATGGTAGAGTGTTGGACTTCTAATGCTCGAATCGTGAGTTTGTATCCCAGCTGGGGCCAAATATTTGTGCTGGCTTTTTCATCGCTGCCCTGTCTTTGATATCACCTGTATGTGGTGGAAAAGGACGTTAAACCCCCAAACACCACACACACACACACACACACACACACACACACAAACTGTCAGCAGGGGTTGAGAGAGAAGCAGTTACAATATTTACGTCAATCCTTTCCCGAGTTCTGGTGGCCGTTTTAGGTCGCAGCGTGGGTCGCCCTGTTGACGATGACCTTGATGACTCACTGCTTGGTTCATCCACAGTGGCCAGCGTTTTGGACGTGCGTGTTACAACCACTGGCCAAAGATAACCCACAAATGTTTTGTACCTGGTTTTGGTTTTTAAGCAAAAGATATCCTATTTCTACAGAGCAGTTTGTTTTTCGTGTCTATTTCCTTTTTGTTTTAAACTAATGCAGCATGCGTAACTTCTTAAAATACATGTCTAGTGTTTCAGATGCAAATGGTAATGTGTGCCAGTCTTTAATGTTGCTTAAGTTTTTGTTAAATTAATTAATTTTTTTATGCATGCAGACAGATTGTTTTCAGGCTTTATATATCGTAAAATGTAAACCGTCCTTTCAGAAAAGGAAAGTGATGTTTCACCTTGATTTTGAGACAGACAGATGGACATACAGACACGCAGACACAAACACAGACACAGACACAGACACAAACAGAGACACTTGACAGGCAGCAGAGGACTTTGGCATACACTTACTTTGTTACACATGTGGGAAAAACAATAAAGAGATCTGGTGCACATACTTTGCCTGTCAAAGTCGACAACAAGGAGTCGTGGCATGGGGGTCGAGTCGATGCTGCTGATGTAGCTTATGATGTGACGCATAAACTTGCGCTGTGTCAATTCATACTCTTCCTACACACACACACACACACACACACACACACACACACACACACACACACACACACACACACACACACACACACACAATTTTTCACACTGTGTCAAACAGGAGGTACCCGAGACAAAACCTTCAAATAAACAATACTTAAATTTCTTCTCCTTGTCATTAAGACATAATGTGCAACACAGAAAAAGTGACTTAAATCTAACCCTAACGCCCCTGTACCGAGAAATCTTGCAAACACAGGCAACCAGTGCCGAGTGCGGAGAAGGGGCAGGACATAATCTGATTTGCTTCGCTGTGGGAATCTTTGTATCCCAGAGCTGAGCCTTAAATGTTGCGTGACACACAACTATCAAATGAAGAAGAATGTCACTGACCTTGAAAGACGTTTTGTCCGGCTTCTGCTTCTGCTGCTGTTTCAGCTGCGCCATCTGTTTCCGGATTTCGTCCTGCTGCAGCTGCTGGTCGGTCCGTTGTGTCATGCGCTCCCTCACGTACTGCAGCAGCGTATCGTGTGCACTGTCATTTTCCTGTTGGAAGTAAACCTTAGACGCCTTCGAGCGATGCATCAAGATGCCCACCTGCACAAAAAAAAAAAAAGAAAAAAAGAAGAATGTTTTGTCTCTCTCTGTGCTTTTGTTACAGAAATAGATTAGAATTTGTGTGGCTAGTTGCTTTTGTGAGCGTGCGTGTTGCACTTAGCTTGTGGCGCTTTGAGCCTAATATTTGGGAGAAAGCGCCTATATTAATGCGACTATTAGTATTGTTATTATTATGCTCATTACCACGTAATGACATAAATGTGAGAGTAATGCAGCTTCACAGAGCTGGAATGCATTGGTGCATAAACCACCTCAAGAGGGGCTGAGATTCTGTGCTGCCTGTGCCGACCAACCACTCCATTGCAACCACTGTAGCTGAGTACGGCCTCTGGTCGCAAAATTACAGTTGGCTGACCTCTCCCATCTGTAGATCAATTTATCTGTAACAAGCTCATTGTTAGGCTGGAAATTTCCAGGGAGTAATTGTACTGTCAGCAAATGTTAGCACCCCACCCCTCCCCAAAACCACCTAGTTTTGAAAAACATTCCTTTACCTCTGACGCCTTCCATTCTCGTCCTGTACCAACAACGCACACCACCAGTGGCAGATTCAGGTTCAGAACACCAAACCGCAGTTCCATCATGCAGTTGTCGGACTTCACATACTGAGACAAAAGACAAAAAAGCCCTCATTACAAACATTTTCCATTAAACCATGACGTTAAATCAAACAAACAAGCAAACAAACAAAAAATGCATTACTGCAGTACATGTTTGGTTTTGTGTGTGTGTGTGTTTTTTTGTTTGTTTGTTTTGTTGTTGTTGTTTTTTTGTTTTTTTTTTTTGGGGGGGGGGGGGTTTGTTTGTTTGTTTGTTTGTTTTTTTTTGTTTGTTTTTTTTGGGGGGGGGGGGGGGTAGATTTGTTGAAAAGGTCAATGTTAAGGTTTCAGAAGGTTTTCCGCAAAACAGCTTGCATGGCCTTGACCTTGACTCAAAGTCACTGAATACAGGTATGTCAGTAAAGGTGTTGTCAATGTCCATCATCACGCAAAATTTGATGTCTCTGGCTTTTCTAGATTATGAGAAAATGCCAATGTAAAATTTCCAGACAGACAGCTTTAGTGACCTTGACCTTGGGTCAAGGTCAATCATTATGGTATGTTTTGATAGGTCTCATGGCTGTCTATCAGCAGGCCAATTTTGGTGTCTCTACTATGTGTAGATTCTGAGAAAAGGCCAATGTTACAGTTTACTGCGGACACACAGACACACACAAACAGACGACGGAGGGTTATTATATACACAGACTCACTTTGTTACACAAGTCTGCCAACAACAGAAAATTTAACCCTAGAGCTAGTTTAGTTCAAGGTTAGACTCTAACCCGGGGCTAAACTCCCTAACCCTGACCTTTACATGTGGGCCCTGGGCAGTAAGAATTGGGGTGGTAAATGTACATGTAGTTGGTAAACTCTGGAAAATTTGCCATGGTGGTGTGCGCTGACATAGTGCACTTCACTGCTTACTCTTCGGCTGAGGTCACATGAGAGTGTTTTTTTTAGTCCAAACAAACAGCGAACACGGCGCATGGTCTTAAGAGAAGCATTTCACCTCATATATCTAACCGTGGTCATTGATAAGAACGCTGTCTCTTTGTTTGAATAAAGTTTATTTGAACAAAGAGACAGCGTTCTTATCGACTTTTCAGTGTTTTTCATGTGACATGCCACTAAACATTCCTTTGCCCTCATTTTTTTTCCACAGCTTGATCTGAGCTGTTGTTTGTTTAAACAAAAATATCTCCCGTGTGTCGTGAGCCTGAGCTTCGGTGTCAGTCTTGTGAATTACATACCTCATCGGAGACACAGGCAACAAGTACTCTCGACTGCCGCATCCCCTGTGTGATGTTTTTGAACAATCCACCTCCCTGCAAACGATAACAGAATTTCTAATTTTAAATCGCTATTATGAAACTGGCATTGAATGACAAACCCCTCCACCAGACATTCCTGGACTTTGGTGTGGTTGCCAGCTGAAAATTATGTTCACCGACACAGCATATGTAAATGTTACACGAAGTTCTTTATCAGCCCATCGAGACAGTCCGTACATAAACTTGGATTTTGAGTCCAAAACCACAGAGATAAAGACAAAACTCTTTCTTTCTTTTTTTTTTTGTTTTTTTTTGTAAATTTCATACCTCAAGACCAATGTAGTCAGTTTCAGACAAATTCAATAGCATTTTCTGTGAGAAATCTGAGCGACTGCACATGCAGACTTGTAACACTCACTCCACCGGTCTGTTCAATATCGAGCCAGCAAGTGATGTCTTTCTTCTCCAGGAAGGCCTTGATCTCACGTGGGTCGCCCCATCCGAGGGCACTGGGCGGGCACTGGGTGCCCTTTTTCTGGGCATCACGCGAGTTGCTCCAGCAGTAGGAGATGAAAACAGCAGGATGCTGAGCCATCTGTACACAAAATCCAGGGAGAAAAAAAAACAAAAACAGTAAGAACATCACAAATGCGTGGGCATCACGCGAGTTGCTCCAGCAATACAAGGTGAAAAAACAAAAACCAGGAGGCTGAGCCATCTGAACACTGAATCCAGGCAAACAAACAGTAAGAACATCACAAATTTCTGAAATGTCGACACTTTCCTGCTTTCAACATGTCAAGTCATTATTTTCCTAGAAACACGCGACTCGAGATCGGAGTGTCAGGGGTTCGAATTCAATCAAAAGTGTAGTGTGAAGTTGAGAACAGTGCTCAGAATGTATGGGTTAGTTTCAAATGCTGGCATGCTGAACAAATAAGTTTAAAGTTGATAATTATGGTTTATATGAATATGATTTTTTTGTTTTTGTTTTGTTTTGTTTTCTTTTTAAATCATGCTGAAATAGACCCCCCCCCCCCCCCCCCAAAAAAAAAAAAAAAAAAAAAAATTTAAAAGGTGGGGGGGGGGGGGGGGGGCATGAACAGTAGTATTTTTCAGCAGAGGACATCAGCATAGAAACTTCTGCCACACTGGCTCTCACACCCTTAGCAGCTGCCAGTTTTAATATGTCTGTAATTTGCAGAAGAACAGATATACAGAAAAAAAAAATCACGTGGGAATAGTTATGGAAAATATAAGCCAACAGGGCAGTTCAACACGCAGAGTCTGTGAACCAGAAAAACTCACGCTCATTCTGACTCCATTGAGTTTTTCCTTGACCAAGTTCAGCATATTATCGACCTTGCCCTTGTAGCGGTCTTTTGTCTTCACCATCACCATCAACTGCACACAAGGAAAAGAGCTAGCTAAAGCAAAGGTCATGACCTCTGTGTGAAGGATGTTTTGGGGCTTTTTGTGTTTGTTTGTTTGGGGTTCTTTGTTGCTTTGTTATTTGTTTTTGTTTTCCTGTGGTTTTGTTGCTGTTGTTGTTGTTGTTGTTTGTCTGTTGTTTTTGTTTTGCTTTTATTCATCTGACACATGCAGCTCTCAAAATCCAATCTGAAGCAGGCGAACTGTTTCACACATTTTGTACCACGCACACGTATCCTAAGTGTTTTTTTTTTTTATATATATATTTTTTTTACTCTTTTTCAGTTTTGGCCCTGTATGCAAAAATCAGGCAAGATTAACCATTCCTTGACAGCTCTTACTGCAGCAAACACGAACATAATCAAAGTGCAATGCTCCAACAGAGCCAAATTTAAATCAAGTTAAATCTACGCAGACATGAATTAATTATGGTTTTTGTTTTTGTTTTTTTTGTTTTTTTTAGCGAGGCCACTGGTGCACAACCCAAAACTTACTTCTTCTTTTTCTTTTTTTTTTTCTTTTTTTTTTTTTTTTTGGGGGGGGGGGGGGCATAGCACACCCGCTCTGGGTAGGAGCCGACCTAGGTAGGAATAATCCCGCTTGCATCGACTGGGACTCGAACCTGGGTCTCCCGGTCCATGGTCCAAAGTGCTAACCACTGCACTATGGAGGCTGATCTCCACACTTACTTGGTAGAATATTGAATTAATACTCATATTGCAATTCTGATTGCCCTGAAGCACCAAGGTGTGATGACTAATCGAAGTTCAACAAGCTAGAGATGCTAACATGTGGAAAAGAAAGAATTGTGCAGCTCAACACAAACATGCACAACACACCTCATCTTTGCCGATGCGCATACCAAGGTGTGATGACTAATCGAAGTTCAACAAGCTAGAGATGCTAACATGTGGAAAACAAAGAATTGTGCAGCTCAACACAAACATGCACAACGCACCTCATCTTTGCCGATGCGCATGCCGAGGTTGGAGCTCTGCCAGGCCAGGCTGGGGCGGATGACAACGATCACGTACTGCTTGCCCAGTGTGTCCATGGTGTACATCAGCATGTCGTTGCTCTTGCTGTCTCTCTCAAAGTTGTCCGACACCAGCGCCACCACCACCTGCATTCAAGAAACGTAACTCTTTAACGTAACAGTGTGTGTGGAATGCAATAAAACATAGAAGAAAAGTGTTGGCTAAATGGGTGAAATCTTGAATCTGTTTGATGTATCATGTCATAACATTAAAGGCACGTCAGAGTGGGCCCGTGCAGCATGCAGACAAGTGTGTTTGTCCAATTTGTGGCTTGTTTTGTTTTAAAACGCTGGGGATGTCGAAGGCTCCTCAAAAGCAACAAGTAGGGTAGGGGTGGGGGTGGGTGTTGGTGGGAAGTGGATCGAAAGGGCCCGGGCGGCGGCAATGACTAGTGCTCCTCAAAACCAACAACAGGGTAGGGGGTGGGGTGGATAACAACATCAAAATTGGCAGAATTCAGATACACTATCCTACTTGTCCCACGTTTTTTGTTGTTGTTGTTGTTGTTGTTTTTTGTTTTTTCCCTCCTTGACTGTGACAGCCGAATGGCAGAAAAAAACAACAACAAAAAATGGCAGGAATTGGCATGAGGGCAACTGAATTCCACCAAACGGCAACCCCCTCCCCCCCCCCCCCCCCCCCCAAAAAAAAACAAAAAAACCTCATGCCTGAAGTGGTATGGTTGAACCTTGTCAGCGGACAGGAACGATTTGCAGATGGGTCACAGTTTGATCTGCAGTAGGTGCTTGTAACCAACCAGCATGTGCCTCGCATCATATTGCCATTTGACTGACTATAACCGTCCCAGCGTTGTTTGGGGGTTGTTGTTTTGTTTTTTGTTTTAAAAACTGTATACTGGTAACTATGATCTTACCTTGCAGTTCTTGAGTGCCAACATCATGTCTTCTACACTGGTGTTCTCCACATCTTCTGGGTACCAGCTATGTACACGTGAACAACACACACACACACACACACACACACACACACACACACACACACACACACACACACACACACACACACACACACAATCATCAGTACCAATGATTTTCATCATTCAGGGATGAAAACCAGTAACAAAGAGCCCAAGTATTAATTTTGTAAAACTGTCACCTCCTCGTCTGGCACACTCTAGGAAAAGCAGACAGCAACCTGAACCACAAGAACCTTTCTTCTTCTTTTTTTTTCACACAGTTACAGACATGAGACTACTCACATAAATTACCAACACCTGACACACTCGCCGGATGGTAAAAGGGCTCAAGTACTTAGCAAATCTATGACCATATTTTACCTTTTCTTCTTTACTTTTTGGGGAGCTGGGATAGCCGAATGGTAATGTTGGACTTTCAATGGTCGGGTCGTGAGTTCGAATCCCAGCTGGGACCAAATACATGTATTTGTGCTGGGCTTTTTCCCGTTGCCCCGTCTTTGATATCACCTATATGTGGTGGAAAAGGACGTTAAACTCCCAAACATCCCCACTCTCTCCTTTAATTTTCCTCTTTTTATTTTTCCAGATCTCTCTGGGTCGCCTACTTACCAGGTGAATCCCTCCTTCTCCCCCTCCTTCTGAAGGTCCTCATGGATCCAGGCTGGATGCACCTTGTCTGTTTCCGCGTTCGCGGGCACGTCCCAGGCGCTGTAGAGAATCGCCACGTCCTTGGCCATGTCCGAGTTGAGCTGCTGCAGCGCCATGATGCTGTGTTGGAGGTGAGCGTCAAAGTCGCTGGCGCTGTCTGCTGGCATCACCTCTACACACACAAACACACACACACACACACACACACACACACACACACACACACACACACACACACACACACACACACAGTGTGAAAGGGTATGGACTCATGCCTTGCATAATTATGATGCTGAGGAAAAGTTGTTACCAAATGTATGGAACCTGTGTTTGAAATACAATTCATACCATGTATGTTACGCAGAAACCTGTTCCTATACCTGGATATCATCTATGCCTTCTCCAACATAAAAACGTGATGTTTCCAGATCTGTCCCAATATGTATGTAGGCAGAGTGTGCAAACCAACCGTTAAAGAACCACTACTTCTGCCCAAGTCTCATCAGCAAAAGTGACCCATGCTTGAGGAACACGGGTGTTGGGAAGAGCGCCAAAAGAAAAGGTAATCCCCATGTATGGTATTAAATATGCTACCATTCTTATGCTCACAGATTATTCTGAGCTGTTTTTGTGGAATCAATCATCACACCACTTAGACACCAGCACAGTGACAGCGTCTGTAATGCTGGCACTGAGCCACAGAAGCATACTCGATGAAGCGGCAACCACACTGAACGCTCTAGTAACAACATTTGTAGAATTTGAATGGCCAACCGCTCATGCAAAGTGTAAACAACTTTGTATCCTATTAAGAGCTGTACTAATCATCATGATAGAGTATTTTGAGTATACCGGCGCAGTCACGAGCTAAATTGGAATTAGATGGAAAGACGGAAAGATGGAATTATCCCATTTAACTGTTACATGGATAAAGCCACCACAAACGAGGCTTTTACTTAAGTCAACACCTGTATTGCTCTGCAGAAAAGGTAGAACAAAGTTTCCGTGTGTCTAACCGACACAAACCGTGTCTTAAAAAAAACTTTTAAAAAACTGTAAAAAAAACAAAACAGGACAGACCTTGAAGCTGTGCCATGGAGATGGTGTGGAAGTACTTGCGGCACTGCAGGAAGGGGGCCGGGTGTTCCTTGGCCCTCTTAACCAGCGTACCTTCAAACATACTCGGCTCAAGGGTGCCCTGTGTGAGTTAAAAAAAAAAAAAAAGCTCCACAAATGACCATTTGTAAACGGTCACCGTCACCTTACATTCTGCATTTACACACACACGCACGCACGCACGCACGCACGCACGCACACGCACACACACACACACAACCATCTAGGCTGTCTCTTCTCTCTCACACACCAAACACATGATAGATACTTTCTCAAAAAGCCACTTAAACACATTTGACACAGAAATCTTACTGGCTCTTTGAGAGGAACTCACGTAAGCACAGGTAAACTGGAGATGTAACAGATGAGGGGTTTGTTTGGGAGGTTAACCTCCTTTTCCACTACGTGTCGGTAATATCAAAGAAGGGGCAACAAGATAAAAGCCAGCACAAATTGGCCCAAACCAGGATTCAAACTCATGACCCCAGCATTGAAGGTCCAACGCGCTACCATTCGGCTATCCCAGCTCTCCAATGCTACAGATGGGGCAATGAAGAAAACAAAAATACAGATGTTCGGCACTCGGCCAGAATCGAACCCACAACCTTGACAAGACAGGAAAGGGTAGGGTAACAAAAACAACATAAGGCAGCATCAGACAACAAGAAAAGAAAATCACGCAGGGTAGACGGAGGAGAAAATTGTCTGGGACACTCCCAATCCAGTGCTAACCTCCTTCATGACGCAGTCGGGGCAGGGAATGAGGTAGTCGTATGACACACCATGGAAAGACTCCTCGATCAGGCTCTCGATCACCTCGTGCACCAGGAAAATGATGTTTTCTGGACGTGGGCCTTGGACCTTCACCAGAAGCTCATGATCGCTGAAACAAACATGGATAATTGGTTTTCTGACCCTGCGCCTTTTATTGGGGGGGGGGGGGGTTTAACTCAGTTCTGAGCAGTCTTCACTGTTCAGCAGCAAAGACAATATCTGACAGTTTTGTATAATCAAAACAATGACAGCAGACGACAACAGCAACGTGACTCTGCCTCTCTCTTTTGTTTGTTAGCTGAACTGTGTGTGTGTCTGTGTGTGCGAATCCATGCATGTGTGTGTGCACATGTGTTGTTTGTATGTTTTCAGTTTCTAGTGGCGTTTTTTCTTTTTGTTGTTGTTGTTGTTGTTGAACATAGCATTAGCAACAGAAAGATTTATTTTTCATTGTGTTTGTAACCTGGTCCTATTCTTCTTTTTTTTCTTTTTTTACAGACATACATACATACATACATGTACATACCGACACATAGAAACATACAGACATAAGCATATTTGCTTACATGCTTAACATGCATACCACATGCTGGAACACGATACAACTGCAGTCGACAGGCATACATGCAGGATTTTGCAGAAACATTTTGTACCAATATCAGAGAAAGGCCCATTAATTCATTCTCTCTCT
The DNA here is from genome assembly GCA_018292915.2 of Batillaria attramentaria. Lineage (NCBI taxonomy): Eukaryota > Metazoa > Mollusca > Gastropoda > Batillariidae > Batillaria > Batillaria attramentaria. The sequence continues at coordinate 705,298 of JACVVK020000186.1, read as the reverse complement.
CTCTCTCTCTCTTTCGGGGGAGCCGGGGTGGCCGAATGGTAGAGCGTTGGACTTTCAATGCTCAGGTCGTGAGTTCGAATCCTGGTTGGGGCCAAATATTTGTGCTGGCCTTTTTCTCGCTGCCTCGTCTTTGATATCACCCTTATGTGGTGGAAAAGGACGTTAAACTCCCAAACACACACCCCCCACCCACCCCACCCCCTCTCTCTCTCACACACACACACACACACACACACACACACACACACACACACACACACACACACACACACACACACACGCATGCATGCATGCAAGTACATGCACACACAAAATCTCACCCAATCTGTCTGACTTCTGCCAAATGTCTGTTCTTCTTCAGCTGTGATCCTCGTTTCCAGATCAGCTTTCCATCCGAGAATTGGAACAAACGCACCTATTTAAAGTTGAACAAACAACAGCAGTGTGTCAGCATGGTCCACTCCAGAAAACAAAAATCAGCTTTCAAACAGTAGTGCCCTCTCTCTCTCTCTCTCTCTCTCTCTCGCATTTCTTTTCTAGTATTTCTTTTTATCTTTGCCTTACGTAGGCTGTTTTACTTTTTTATTGTACGAAAGGCTGACTTCAAATTAATCATTGTTTAAAATTACTTCTGTTGGAAAATAAAGTTTGTTTGTTCACTCCCTTCACCCACCCACGAATGCATACACCTACATATGCAAATACCTACACACACACCTACATGCGCACGCGCGCAAACACACACACACACACACACACACACACACACACACACCTACACGCGCGCGCACACACACACACCACACACCTACATGCGCACATGCACGCGCACACACACACACACCCACACACAACACACACACACACCTGGGCTCTGTTGAACAGTCCAGCAGGGAGGTACGCAAAATTGTACACCATCTTTGTTTCTCGGACTCCTTCCTTCCCTTCTATGGAAGGCCATGACAACTGCAAGGGGCAAAACACAAAATAATAAGACAATGTAGCACTAAAAGCCACTTGGATGTTAGTGTTGTGACCAAAACACCTGCAGGTGCCTTGACTAATCTCTATTAGTCAAAGGACCCAGATATTAGCAATGTGCAACTGGATGGCCTTTTTCTTTCTTTCTTTTTTTTTTTTTTTTTGCTGCCCAAACTGTTTGCCAGCTCGAGTGGTCCTCCTCCCAGGTCATGGGTGAAATACACAGAGGGTTCGGAAGCTGGGACAATTTTTATTTTGCATGGTATTGAGGATGAGGATGATGGTATGATGATCCTATGGAGGTCCATGAGGTTTGGGACTGCGTGACAATGCTGCGTTCCGAGCTTCCCAGCGTTAAACAGGCAGAGGAACTATGGCACCTATGGTGCCGGTTGTGTAATCATCAACATCATGAGACGAACATGATAGTTTGACAACAGTGTGATGCTGGGAGATTAGCAGATAACACAGGACAAGCCATACCTCTGCTGGTTCCTCTTGTGGCAGAAGGCAAGGTACGATATTCACGTCCTCCTTGGGCAGGGGAAAGGTGAGGTCAAATTCCTCTGTCAGTTGCAGCAGCCAGGTGTGAAGGTCAGGTGGGTAGGTGTTCCAGATGGTTGGGACGTCCTTGCGAAGGAATCGACCTTTGTGATCCTGGAGGATGGCGAGTTGACTGTGTGTTACATCACGCATTTCATGTGTGTGTTTGTGTTTGTTGTGTTTGTCACAGGTGCACACGATATATATACACACCCATTAACATTATTTTTCTTCTTTTTTTTTTTTTTTTTTTACTCTATCATTCCATTCAGGAAATTCAGGCTCCTTCCCCCGGGGGGAGCGTGTTGCCACAGTGCAGTCCCACCCATCACCTATCCAATGTTTTTCAATTTTGTTAGGGGGAGGAAGCTGGATAACTCAGAGAGAAACTCCCGATGAGCAGCCCGGTAGCCAGGAAAGATCTATCACATGCTCAACCCATGCTCCATTGCTGTGACAGTGGTGACGGCCGTTCAGTGATAATAATATTTTTAAGCGCCTAGTCTCCGAAGCCGGGGCTCTAGGCGCTTCACAAATATATACAAAAGGTGAAAAATAAACACACGAATAATAGATAAATAATCAACTAAATAAATACAAATAAAGTAGTGCAGCAGCTAAGTCTATCCTCATGGACCATCGCTCGACCCTTTATTTTTGTGGGTGGCTGGCTGCCAAAGAAGGATTATGTGTGTGTGCGTGAGTGTGTGCATCTGTGCATGTGTGCATGCGTGCTTGCGAGGGTGTGTGTAGTGCCTGTTACAGCTGCAGCCCGTATACCTGTATGGGAGAGTTTTTCACAGAAACCACACAGGACATGACGTTGACGATCCACTGTGGGTTGATGACCACGATGTTGCGAAGGAAGTCGTTGTCGAAGTACTGCACTGTGCCCAACTCATGCAGGAACTGGATCGCTTCCCTGATCTGAAGAGTTCAAACACACAGCTGCTGATGAAGTGGAACAAACTTTTCATCAGCATCACCATCATCACAGTCTCTACCTGCCAAATTACTTCCAACCCAGCTAGAAGCTCTGTAGTGATCTTTACAATCTGAGATGTGGCAGAAATTATAACTGTGTTTTTATATGATTAAAACCAGTGCAGCATGGAACAATTGTAATTTGTTACTGTCGTTTACTGCGTCTGATTGTTGTTGTTGATTCTGTAACCCAATAATAACTGCATCTGTTTGTTATTGTTTCCGTAACCCCTTCATTAATGTATATGTTACTGTTGCTGTTGTTTTTGCTGTTGTTGTTGCTGGTGTCGTTTTTGCAATTGTCGTCTTTATGAGTGTGTGCGTGTGTGCATGTTTGTGAGTGTGTGTGTGTGTGTGTGTGTGTGTGTGTGTGTGTGTGTGTGTGTGTGTGTGTGTGAGTGTGTGTGTGTGAGTGTGTGTGTGTGCGCGCGCGCGTGTGCGTAAGAATGTTCAATTCGTTCTTTTAAGCAAATATGAAAATTATGCAACTACATGTGTTTTTTTTTAAAAGTGGATGGACAAGACAAATTTATCCACTAGAACAATCAAAATCTCCCTTACGATACTTACGTCTTTCTCATCATAGATGCCTACTTCCATCCCAAAGTCCTTGATCTTCTGCCACTCCAAGAAACTTGTGGAAGTACGGGACCTGCAGATGGAAACAAAAAAAACATTCATACACACGAGCGTCATAGCAGATGGACGTAGCCTTGCTCGATAATTTTTACAGAAAATTTCACAGTGATAGTGGAACTGTAATTACACTCCACGCGCCGGCGTTAAAGAAAGTATATGGGTACAGACAGCAAACATTTTGAGAAAATAAAACAAGAAAAAATACTCAGTCCGAATTTTTCAGCCAATTTCGATAAGAACGGAAACAAAAACAAAAATAAAAAAAAACAGAGCGCATCGTACGCTAGAATCTTTTTCTCCAAGTTGAGCCACACTTGCGGCACTTTCTCCCCCATGTTTTTCTGCTCCAGAGTCACCCTCAGTAAGTCGCTCTCTAGTTCCTTAATGCCCTGTATGAACACAAAGAGACAAAGACTTGCTTAGAGGGGTGGGGTGGGGTGGGTATTTGGGAGTTTAACATCCTTTTCCACTATTTTATGGGTGATATCAAAGATGTACCAAGTATTTAGGCATTTTACCCATGAAAACCACATGCAAACCAGCCCCCGTAGTGTAGTAGTTAGCACTTCGGACCAAGGCCTGGAGACCCAGGTTCGAGTCCCAGCCGAGGCAAGCAGGATTTTTCCTACCTAGGTTGGCTGCTACCCAGAGCGGGTGTGCTATGGGCCCAATGGGGAGGCTGTTGCCACACAGCCAAGATTCACCCACTTCACGGGTGCGACTTTGGGGGTGCTTCCCTTGGTATGACACGTCTTATGACATGGATGATTACACGGCAAGCACCGCAGGTGCTGTAGTTCCCGGGCCTGGTAAATGCCGGGATATTTATGACAGGAAGCGTGGAACGCGGCCCTGTCCCACAGTCACAAACAACATGGACCTCCATAGCATCATCATACCATCATCCTCATCTCCATCATCATGCATAATACAGGTATATAAATGTGAGCTCAACAGACCGAACTTTATGGTACAGAATGAATGGTACTATGATAACCATCGCAACACAATAGCACTCACCGTCCCTTCCAAAGAGCTGACAAAGTGAAAGCCAGCAATCTGAGGATAGCGCCTCTTCAGCTCATTCATTGGAACCTCTGCTTTCGGCACCTTTAAAGACAGAAAACCACTTGGGCTATAACAAAAGGAAGACATGAAATACAGCATGGAGCAAGAGTAACGGGAGAACACTTTACCTACATGCACCATTAGACAGGGCTGGGTGGGGTAGGTGGGTGGGGGTTTAACGTCCTTTTCCACCACATACAGGTGATATCAAAGACGGGTCAACGATGAAAAAGCCAGCACAAATATCTGGCCTCAGCCACGCACTCATGACCCGAGCATTAGAAGTCCAACGTTCTACCATTCGGCCACCCCAGCTCCCCACCATTAGACGGACATGAAAATTTTCAAATTTCTGCATTATACGGTAGATGAACACGAACGCTGGGCAGGGGAATAGGATCCTGTGTGAACTGTACAAATTGTGTTAAAATCCTGACCTGATCACAGTGGGTGCCAACAACAAAGATGGGCGTCTTGGGTGCGTGGCTGGCTACAGAACTGAGCCAGAAGTCCAGGCCTGCGTGTTCGAATCCCTGGCGTGTGGACCACAGCAACAGGTAGACAGCTCGCTTGGACAGGAAAAACTGCAGCAGAGAATAAAGCACCTGACGTAAGCATCAACAGACGACAACAGTTACAAGGATCATTACACCTAGAGAGGAGTGAGCGAGTGAGTATTTTAAGGCTTAACGCCGCGTCAGCGACAAAGACTAATTCGCAGCAGACACCTAGAGAGGAAATAAAATAAATAAATACATAAATGAGTGAGCCATGGTGTGCTGGAACGAAACAGAGCTGCCTTCAAACACTAAGGGGGAACAATTTCAATTCAGTTCACTGGTTTTATTAGTCCCCTTGGATACATACCCTTCATTATAGCTCATACAAAAAACCAAAAAAAAAAACCAAAAGTTTTAACAGTGACATGTATAATGTGAAAAAAAAAAGCAAAGGGAGGGGTTGGGTAAGGGGTGACGAGAGTAGGAAAGAGTGAGTGAGTGAGTGTGTGTGTGTGTGTGTGTGTGTGTGTGTGTGTGTGTGTGTGTGTGTGTGTGTGAGGAAAAGAGGGGGGTGGGGGGGGGGGGGGGGGGAGAGGAGAGAAGGTAAAAGGAAGGGGTTTAGGAAGAAAGGGTGGGGGTGGGGGTGGGGGAGGGGAAGGGGGGGGGGGGAGGAATGTGGGAGGGAGAGGGGCACATGCAAGAGGATGGTGGGATGGGGATGCTCTCTGAGAAGTCATGCAGATATATAATGCATTCCCACGCAGTTTCCTGACTGTTCTTCCCAGAAGCTCACCTGATGTGTGTTGTAATACAGGGTCTGGCCAGCAAAGTCCCACGTGTTGTACGTGACCTCCACCCCGCTGTCGCTCTTCACCGTCCACGGCTGAATGACGATGCCGTCCGTGATGTCTTCCCCCTTCGTTCCCTCCGTCTTCTTTCCCACACTCATCAGCGCCCGCAGCAAACTGTGGTAGCAGGAAGAGGAAAAATCATTATGCAGGAAACACCGGGGTCCAGGGATCGCCTACACATGAGTGAAAGTGCGCAGACAACGGCTGTGATTTGATTATATAAGTTGATTAGCACGTACACATCGCTCAGAAAATAATAATAATGTAATAATAATGAGGATTTGTCTGGCGCCCCACCTCCTGCTGGAGCTCTGGGTGCCTCACAATAGTAGAGTGGCAATACATACACATGAAATACATGTCACATTACATACACATGAAATACACGTCACATTACATACACATGAAATACATGTCACATTACATACACATGAAATACACGTCACATTACATACACATGAAATACATGTCACATTACATACACATGAAATACATGTCACATTACATACACATGAAATACACGTCACATTACATACACATGAAATACATGTCACATTACATACACATGAACACTAGCACCCCCTAGCGGGCGAGCTATGCTAACTGAGCACTACTGGTATATGCCAAATACGGTGAATGTTGCACAGAAAGACAACAGTGTGCCAACCTGGTCTTTCCTGCACCTCCAAGTCCCACAAACATGAGCTTGGTGCGTCTGCACTCCGTAAACCCGCCTGCCAGTCGCTTGAGGTAAGCCTTGATGGACTCGAACCCTCTACTCACCACCTCATTGGGTGGAGTTCTGAGTGACGGACAACTGACCAGTCTGATAGCTGCAACACAAAGGCAGAAGACAGAGTCTGAAAACCCTCTCCTTCTCATGAACATTCAAAGATATAGGAATTGCGGACTAATGTGCTTGAATCATGGATGGCAGCTAAAGGGAAACAAAGCAACAAAATAAAACAACAACAAAAATTCAGTACATCCTACACAATCACTAATCAGAAATGAGGAAACTGGTTGGTTGCTTGCTTGCTAGCAGGTTTTGCTCCTTTTCTACCAAACAACAAGGACGGGGCAACAAGGCTCCAAGTCAGGATTTCAACTCAAAAAATCAATGCTGACAAGGAAGCTAAATGAAGCAAGTCAAACTTGAACATAAACAAACATAAACAAACATAAAGAACATCTGTGGTTTCTCTTGAAGCCAAATCTGCACCCTGCAAATTCTTTTTAATTAAAAATGAAGATACAGCGCTCACCCTTGAGACTGGGCAAGTGCCCGAGCGAGCCGGGCAGACTCTCCAGCAAAGGATTGTGGGCCAGAGACAGGAATGAGAGGTTCTGCAGACGACACATGTGGACAGGGACAGTCGTCACGGCCTGGTAATCCAGGTACAGCTCTTCAAGAGCCAGCAGTGTGAAGATCACGGGTGGTATGCCTCCATACTCATCATCAGCTGGAAAAAAACAAACCAAAAAAAAAAAAAAAAAAAGAGTCGTGTACAAAGTCCTACTCTCTGTATTCATCAACTGCAAATGTCAACAATTAGAATTTCCATCAGGATGGGTTTTGAAAATAACAGACTGCAGTCATCCTGATGATGTTGCATTTCTCTCCTAGCAGGCTGTCCTGCTGGCCAATGCCTGATCAGCAGAAACTGTTGCGTGGCTGGACCAGGCCAGATTCCCTACCATATCAACCAACTGTTAATGCAATGATGGGCCCACTTCTATCCCTACGTCTGACGGCTCTTACAGATGTCCTTGGAGCCGATGCGCGGCACCTCCCAGAAGAGGTGGGAGTTGAGGGACGCGATCTCATCCTCGTCCAACATGGCGTTCTTGTTGTGGTCAAACTCATGGAACAACTTCAGGATTTTCTGCACACAAATTTAGACATAGTCTGTAAGTATGTTATTATTACACTTAACTGAAAAAACAAATGGCAAAAGATGGAATATACACACGCACACACACACACACACACACACACACACACACACACACACACACACAATAGTCTGAAATCCCTATAAACAAAATCTTATCCACACCATTTGGATAAACTATGCATTGTTTTCTGTTGTTGTTGTTGTTGTTGTTGTTGTTGTTGTTTTGTTGTTGTTGTTGTTCTTTGTTGTTGTTGTAACTGGATTACTATTTACTGCCTAACTAGAACTAATATATTCTGCTGGATTATTTTTGTAAGAGATTTTTTTTTTTCATAATAAAGATTGCAACTGTACAAACTATAAATAAGGTCAATTGCATCAGATCAATAAGTTTAGACCAAAAACAATCGAGAACAAAAGTAAAGATAAGTTTTGGATGCCTCCCACAATCCAACACACACACACACACACACACAACACACACACACACACACACACACACACACACACACACACACACACACACACACACACACACATACACACACACACTTGCAAAGCGCAGTTTTCCAAACATTAAATAAAAGAACTTTCTTGATATTTGCATCCAAGAAGAGGTGAGCCAGATCATTAATTATGCTTTGATGATGAGTTCCTTTTTTTTCTTTAGCAAACTTGTGCAAGGTTCAGAAAATTAAGTGGAAAACTCAAAATATACACTGTACTGTAAACTTTGCAAAAGTCAAGAGAGCTCAGCTTAATGATGACATAAGCATTGCTATTTCCACATACCCTCTACCAGATCAGTGCAGCATCCAAAGGAAAAGAGAAAGAATTTGATTGGTTAGTTTTTAGTTTCCATTACCCAGTAATTATGCTAGATTAAGTTTAATCTGCTTATCACGAAAGCTCACGCACTCATACATTTCGCCCCTACACCTGTATGCGCTTAGTAAGATGTGTTACAATAAAACAGGAACCAAAACACAGTCAAATATGCAAATGAAATGTGCATGTAATTAGACACCAGACCTGAATGCCTCAAAAACAAAGGAACTGCAACTTAGAGCAGTTAATTAATGTGACTAGCTGCATGTAGGGAAACTGCCAATCCACAGTTAAACGTACGTAATTCCCATGTCCATACAAAGTAAGTGCACGTACACAGGTGAAAAACAAACACATGCAACCACGTTTACATAACACACACAGACATATTCTCAAGTGGTTAAGGAAGCTGACTTCGGATCTTGAGCTGCCGGGTTCGAATCCCTGGTGGGCAAAAACTAGGCTGGATTTTTCCATTCTGAATCGAGTCAAAACCATGTGCTGGTTTGTTTACAGTCCCTGTGCTGCTTTCGTTTACACACGTGTGCACAACATTAAGTTAAAGATCCCATTTCATACATGGGTGTTTGGGGGTTTAACGTCCTTTTCCACCACATAGGGTGATATTAAAGACGGGGCAACGATGAAAAAGCCAGCACAAATATTTGGCCCCAGCTGGGATCAAACTCACGACCCGAGCATTAGAAGTCCAACGCACTACCATTCTACCACCCCGGCTCCCCCATTTCATACATGAGGATTCATGGAATGGAAAACAAGCACACACTAAGCTTGCAGGAAAAACTGGGGAAAAACGTGTGTGGCAGGTCCCTACCACTCATATGGGACTGCAAATTGTATCAACACCAATACCAAAACCAAGTTAACAATAAAAAGCAGTGTTTCCTGTGATTCCAAAATGCAAGGGTCCTTGGGACTCTATACATATATTTTAGGGTCCTTGGGACTCTATACATATATTTTAGGGTCCTTGGGACTCTATACATATATTTTAGGGTCCTTGGGACTCTATACATATATTTTAGGGTCCTTGGGACTCTATACATATATTTTAGGGTCCTTGGGACTCTATACATATATTTTAGGGTCCTTCAGTATAAATTTTGAGGGTCCATGGTCTTTTGGTATAAAAAGTCTGAAAGTCAACACTATTTGTTGTTGTTGTTGTTGTTTACAAAAGTGTTCAAGTAGGAGAGATCAGGAACACCGTAAAAAAGCAGAAAGCAAACATGTACATAGACAGGAGAAGCTCAAAGGGGTTTGAAAAAAGCAAGGAACTAGGAGGCTGGGGGGCAACTGGGGAGGTGGAGAGGGGTGGGGGGAGCGCGACTGTCGAGGGATGACCCAGTTACTAGGGCAAAAATGGAGAATACACAAGAAACAAACAAACAAAAAACCCAAACAGGGTGAATGGGTGGGTGTTTGGGGGTTTAATATATGGGTGGGTGTTTGGGGGTTTAATATATGGGTGGGTGTTTGGGAGTTTAACGTCCTTTTCCACCACATAGGGTGATATCAAAGACGGGGCAACGATGAAAAAGCCAGCACAAATATTTGGCCCCAGCCGGGATTGAACTCACGACCCGAGCATTAGTAGTTCAACGCTCTACCATTCGACCACCCCGGCTCCCCAACAGACCAAAATACACGGCCACACACACAAAATATTCAAAATATACCATACACAAACACAGAGTACGAGACAAAATCACACACAACGAAGCCGTAAACCTTCCATGCTCAATACGGTTAAACATAAGAAATTAGTCCAGAGATACATGATTATTATAGTGAGTTTGAAGTTGTATACCTTGTAGCTATCGGTATCTCTCTCTGCTTTAGTCTTTACACATAAAAACATAGCAAACAGGTCAGAATGTGAAAAGGCTAAAAAAAAAAAAAAAAAAAAAGGTGGGAAAACAAAAGGATTTGAAAACAACAGACAAGGCAAGTCTCTTTCTAGCACAGTGGCAAATCTTTTTCGTTCTAGTACATGTATATTATGACAGCAAACAGGTGTTATTTAAAACGTATGCTAAGCAAAGTGCTGCTTGCTATGCGTGTGTGCATGCTTGTCTGAACCTATGTCAGTATGTGGCTACAGCACTGTAATTAAGCCAAGGGAAAGAAAGGCTATGCTGCACGGTTGAACCTCCTTTCCGTGACCACTCCTTTTGAGAGACCACCGGCCTTTACAGACAGGTCTCTCCAGTGACGTCTTTGAAACTGTTCCAAAATTATTTGGGTTTTTTGGGTTGTTTTTGTTGTTGTTCCTTTGGATACAAAAGTTTGCATATTTTTGTTGTTGCTGTTGTTTTTGTTTTTTTGTTTGTGTTTTTTGTTTGTTTGTTTGTTGTTGCTGTTTTTTTTTTTTTTTTTTTTTTGGGGGGGGGGGGTTTAAAGGAATCAGAAAGAGGTACTTTAAGAACCATTTCGGGAGGTTTCATTTATATTAATTTGGTCATTTTTTTTCTTCTTCTTTTTTTTCCCCCCTCTTTCTTGAGGTTTCTTCCTTCACCACTTTCCCTTTTTAACTTTTTTCGGTTTGATTTAACTGTTCCAATGTTCGTTTGGTTCACACAGGCCTTGAAACATTTCATCTGGCCACAGGGGTGGTCGCTCAAATGGGGTTCAACCATACAAACAAGTAAGCAGGTGTTAAAGCATACACTTCAAAGCTGACACTTCATCTGTAAAAAGCATCCCATATTAAACTGTTGACAGCACTCGCAGGGCTTTATGTCCATGAGGACTGTGATAAGACAAATGTGACCTTCCAGCTTAAAATTTTCTTTTGTTTTTGGAGCCATCTTAAAGAAACAGCCTTGCTCTTTACAGTGCAAAAAAAACTCCTTTTAAGACATCATAATTTAAGGGCAGAACTACCTGATTTTGGCAAAATCTCAATATCGACCAGATAGCACCCGCTGACCTTTGTTAGCCTCTGGCTCGGGACAGCAGCGTGCGTCTTATGCCGGGTCTTCTCGTGGACGGTCACAAATGTCCTGGATGACCATGTAAATATAGAACCATTTAGTTTTGTTTTGGTTTTTTCTTACCATTCTACTGTCCCTTTTGGGAAATTCAGGTTGCTTCCCACAGTGGAAGCATATGTTGATGTGGAGCAGCGCCACCCAACCTACCTATCCTTGTTTTTCAATTTTGCTGGGGGAGGAAAGCCAGATAACGCGGAGAGAAACCCCTGATGAACAGCCCCATAGCCAGGAAAACTCAGTATTACATATCACAAGGGGGAGCCGGGGTGGTCGAATGGTAGAGTGTTGGACTTCTAATGCTCGCGTCATGAGTTCGATCGCGGTTGGGGCCTAATATTTGTGCTGGCTTTTTCATCATTGCCCCGTCTTTGATATCACCCTATGTGGTGGAAAAGGACGTTAAACCCCCAAACACCCACCCACCCCCACCCACATATCACAAGCTTGACCTGGGCTCGAATCCACGCTTCATCACCGTGACAGTGGTGATGGCCGTTCAGTAGCACAGCTGCTATGACCAATGTGTTACCTGTTAGAGCATTGCTCACCCCAAACTTGGTAAGAATGTAATCAGACGTTTTGAAATTGAATCGACCTGTGAGTGATGTCCAACACGGACATAAAGCTCTGCACTCGAAAAATTCAAGATGATCAAACATCACGTAAAGCACATGCAGTTTAATTAACCTGACTCTGCAGGCGGTTAAGCAAGCAAAAAGTCGTTTGATCAGAGAGTTTGAAGACAACTTAGAGGAGGTCTGTAGGAAGTCATTTCAAGAGAATGATGCAAACACAACTGACATACCTCATCCCCCAAAAAGGTCCTCAGGTACGGATGTTCGTTCAGCCATGACATATACTTGTCCAGGGGGAAGCTGACCTTACTGCCCTCGAGGGACAGCCAAGGCATTCCTATAAATAAAATCATTTTCATATGCAATTGCTGATTTTCATGTGCACCGAATGCATGAACAAGAGAGCTCACGCATGCATGAAAACAAACGCAAGCACGCATACACACATACATAAATCCCCAAACACGCGCACGCAGGCACACGCGCACATGCACACACATAAACACCCGCACATCCCTTCCATTCAACTCACCACAGAGGTGCAACACTTTCAATCGCTGTAGATTTGCCAGTTCCATGGGCAAGCTTGTCAGCAGGTTGTAATTCAAATCCAGTTCTGTCAGTTCCGTCAGGTTGCCTAGTGACGACGGCAATTCCTGCAGCTGCAGGCCACTCAGTTTAAGCTTGGTCAGCCAGCTGGATGCCGGAACTCGGTTCGGCAGCGTTGTCAGCGGCAGGTTCATGACCTCCAAGCACATCATCTCGGGAATCTCAAACATGTCCGCTGGAAGTTCCTTGATGGCGCTGTCTCTTAGTGCAACCTTGTTTGAACAGTGAAACGTTTAATGTTAGCCTTTGAAGGTTCTCTTTTCTCCGCTTTTTATTCAAGCCAAAAGTCATCTTCACTGTAGCATTTATGAGCTAAGACTCTTTACCAACAGAAACTAGAGAGGACTGTCTTTCAGCGTGCAAAGTTTGGTGCTTCCACTATTTGCAGATTCTGAGAAAATGGCAATGTGAAAGTTTACTACTACACCCCCCCCCCCCCCCCCCCCCCCCCCCCCACACACACAGATGACAGTGGGTTATTACATAGACTAACTTTGTTACAGAAGTGAGTCAAAATTACCCAAGCTGATCCCTTTCTTTCTTTTTTTTTCCCATAGGATATGGAACTCCCTTCTTACAAAAGCAAATGAAGGCTCTCTTCTGCGCATCACTACATTAACCATCTGCGTGCGTTGCCATTTTCCCCAATACCATGAGCTTTCATTTCATGTAGAAATCTGTGTTATATCAAGTCTTCATCATCATTATACAACTACAAACTCACCCCCCCCCCCCCCCCCCAGCACAAATATTTGTCCCCAAACTCACAACCCCAGCACTGGAAGTATAACGCTGTGCCATTCCCACCACCGCCACCCCCCACCCCGCCAAAAAAAAACAAACCATTCCCCCCCCCCCCCCCCCATACACACACACACACACACACAGACCTTTTCCAAGAAGCGGCAAGAGGAGATGTTATGCGGCATGCTGACCAGCTTGTCACATTCGTGGAGGCTGAACACCTGGAGGTTAGTGAACTTGGTGAAAAACTCTGGCGGCAGCTGGGTCAGCTTCGGCAGGCAGCGATCCAACACGTTCACCGTTTCCCCGTACGGGTCGAAGAACTCCATGCGGAACAGCGAATTCTGCGGGGCCGAGACGGGCTCCTGACACAGGGCGTGGGCCTTGCAGATAGTGGAGATGAACGACTGGTTGCCGACGTACTGCTTCTTCCGGAACAGGACGTTGGAGTTCTCCATCTGTTGTGTGTGCTTGGACATGTCCACCAGATGATCGTCAGGCTTGGCGAAGGAACTGATGACCACACTAGTCCCCGACTCGTACGGAATCTGGTACTCAAGCCCTCCTCGCTGCTCAGCGTAAATGTGGCACAGGGAGGTGTACACGCTAAGCAGTGACGCCATTCCCTTCTCCAGCTGAAATTTTCACACAAAAAAAAAAAATACAAAAATCACAGGCAAGTAGTTTAACCCAGTGTCATCTAGGCGTGTTAAGGGTGACTCATGTTCATTTGTTCATGTTCAAGTTGTTTCAGGGGCGCCGGGGTGGCCGAATGGTAGAGCGTTGGACTTCTAATGCTCGGGTTGTGAGTTCGTATCCCGGCTGGAGCCAAATATTTGTGCTGGCTTTTTCATCGTTTCCCCGTCTTTGATATCACCCGTATGAGGTGGAAAAGGACGTTAAACCCCCAAACACCCACTCACCTACCCTCAAGTTGTTTCAGAACAAATGGAGGCATCTCATACTAATTTGCAACAGGAAGTTCCCTTTCTGATGTGACTGACCTGGGTGGGTGGGTGTTTTGGAGTTTAACATCCTTTCCACCACGTGTGGGTGATATCAAAGACGGGGCGACGAGAAAAAGGCCAGCACAAATGTTTGGCCCAAGCTGGGAATCGAACTCATGTGAGTGACCCGCAGCTGAGGGTGAGCCAGGTTTGCCTAACGGAAACACTATTAAAGCAAGGACCAAACTGGACACTATAGGCACCAATGGTGAGATACATAACAGCTTTTTTTTTCTTTCTTTTTGTTTAAGCCGGATGTTTGCATTTGTTTTACCTTTACACCTTTTTTTGTTTTACGCTAGTCCATCCCTGTGCCAACCCCCCTCCCCCCCCCCCCCCCCCCAAAAAAACAAAAAAACAACCAACAACAACAAAATTCACCATTCCTCACCTGATGTCTGGGTACGTCATCAGGCAATCCACCAGAGAACACCTGTTTGCACTTGTTTGGCAGTAACAGCTGCACAAGACAGATAAAACTTGACATGGCCAACCTGAACGACAGCGTGCGCCATAATGCTGATGCTATCAGAAAAAGCAGTGATCATATTCACAACACAACACTCCCCGCTTCCCACCGTGTTCACAAAGCAGCTCCTATACCACACTTGTTAGTGCATCACATCCTTCCAATCCCTGCTTACAACACGCTTTGTCAGTTTGGCTCTTAAAGGCCTGCGATCTCAGCAAAAAGCCACAAACATTGCGTTTTTTAAAACTGCGACTCCTTCGACTGTGCATAATGCAGGCAACTCTGTCACAGTTGCAGAGTTTTCAGCGCTTCGGGGACCCTTCTAAAACCAGAGCACGACTTTGCCGTGACATTATTTGGCTTTTGGTCAGTGAGCGAGACACATCGCTACAGTGTCTAGCGGATGTTGAGTGCTGCACGATCTTTCTCGCTCAGTGTCAAAACGCAAACTGAGCTGTGAAATCAGACTGTCCTTGGCTTTCAATGGGGTTTCAGGGATGCTGGAAACTCTGTACCTGTGACAGAGTTGACTGTGTTTGCACGGTCGACTCTGTTAAATTTGTTCGCACTTTGGAAAGCTTTTTGTCGGGAGCTTAGATCTTTAATCATGTCTGAGAACACTTATTTTGTCATTGCACAGTCCTGTATCCAGAACTGTGAACACTTTTTTTTTTTTTTTTTTGTTCGGGGGGGGGGGGGGGGGGGGGGGGGGTTTGATGTGCACAGTCTACATGTATATAAAGTTGTTCTCTTGCAAAATGCCTTGAGCCTAATATGCTGGGCAGACCACCCAAAGAGCTTTTCGTTTTTTTTTTATGACTGCATGTAGTACTTTGTTAGTGTAGGTGTCACCAAATGTACCTTCTTTGCTATCAGGGATGTGTAGGTCCAACCACTCAGCATACAGCCATACTTGAGCTCATCTGGCAGCGGAGATCCGTCAGACGGAGAGTTTGGGGGAATGTCCACGAAATGGATTGGCACATCAATGGTGTTACCATCCCATCCAGTTGAGGACAGCTGGTCTGAAAGGGAAAACAAAAATCACATTAAGAAATGAGTGTGTGTGCATCTGAACTGAAAAAGTAGTTATGTACTGTTGTGCACCAGAGAGTGTGTGCATGTGTTGAGTACAAATATTCAAATACACCCCCACCCCATCACAAACCTCCCTCTCCCCCGTCCCCGACATCCGTGTATTACTTGCATTGTTTTCTTGCCAGTATACCTGTGTATCTGATGCTCAAGGATACCAAACTGCCACAACTGAGATGAAATATTTTAAAAACTGAATCATAACAGCTGAAAACACCAACTAAGCTGACGAACATTTGGTACATCATGCATACATCCCAGCAGCAAAGAGTGAACTTTCAACAACAACTAAGAAATAAGAATACAGCAACGTCTTACAGCAAAGTGTCATCGAGATTTCTGAACCAAAAATTACTATTTCACAGTTTTGGGAAAACTGGAAATCCTGCTGATGTGGAAACGCAGTAACTGACACTGACAAAATACGACCCTGCACTGAATGTAACTGTCACTCACCGACAAGCAGACACAGCCTGTGGACCTCAATGTCCGTGAACATGGCAGGAATCCTGGGGTAGCACAGCTTGTTGAAGTCAAGACGGGCTGGGAGGTAGGCAAAGGTTTCTCCGATTTGCTGTTTGAAGCTGTTGTTACCGTTCACCCAAGTGCTGGGCTCACGAGACACGAATGTGATCTGCTGTTCTTGCACTGTGCAGATTTGCAGCAAAAACAAATGACAAGATGAGAAAAAGGAAGTACCCCTAACATGAACATGCATGGAGAGTCTCTAAAAATAGTACAATGTAGATGTCAGGATATAGTCTAGTGCTCACTGCTCACAAACTGATGAGCCCACTCAGCAAGCTGTGAGACAAAAGCTCTGCCCCTGTAGTCTGCCATGTGATGGCAAAAAAAAACCCAGTAAGTCCATGACATCATTGTAGGGGAAAAGGGTGGTTCCAAGATGAAACAGTCTGACGCGGTGGTCTTTATCCTCAAATGACATCAATGGACTTACTGCTTTCTTCCCATGTTTTCAGCCATACCAAACTACATGCGTTTCCATCTTTCTAGTGTGCCAGACCATGCCACATGTTGCGCTGATTATGCTGCGGCACGCAATTGGCCGAAATCTGGGAGCTCGCCCCCTTTGTCAATTGACAAGAGTGTAGTGGTCTATTTCCCTACTAGCAAGGTTTTTTTGTTGTTGTTTTTTTTAATTCCTTGTTTTTCATGTTAAGCACACAATCAACCAAACAAACAAGTAACGCATACCAACAACAGAGAACAACAACAACAAAAAACACCCAAGAACGAAACAAAAAAGCAAAGAAAAACAACAACAAAAAAACACACACACACCCCAAAATACTAACCCCCCGCCCCCCACTAGTAAGTAATTTAGTTAATCTTAATAGAAAGAAAGAAAAGAGAGCTTAATAAATAGGAGGTATGGAAGCAGCAGTCACTATGGCTCAGTTGGTATAGTTCGCCCACTAGGGGGTAAGCAAGTGAAACAGGACTTCCCAAGAGCACACCTGTTTTTGCTTTTTGTTTTTTTCTTCTTTTTTTTTTGCTGCCCCAACTCTTTGCCAGCTCCAGTGGTGTTCCTCCCAGGTCATGGGTGGAACCCACGGAGGACTCGGAAGCTGGGACAATTTTTAGTATGCATGATGATGAAGATGAGGATGATAGTAAGATGATGCTATGGAGGTCCATGTGGTTTGGGACTGCGGGACAGGGCCGCATTCCACGCTTCCTGTCATAAATATCCCGGCATTAACCAGGCCCGGGAACTACGGTACCTGCGGTGCCGGCCGTGTAATCATCCACATCATAAGACGTGTCATACAAAGGGAAGCACCCCCAAAGTCGCACCCGTGAAGTGGGTGAAGCTCGGCTGTGTGGTAACAGCCTCCCCATTGGGCCCATAGCACACCCGCTCTGGGTAGGAGCCGACCTAGGTAGGAAAAATCCCGCTTGCCTCGGCTGGGATTCGAACCCGGGTCTCCCGGTCCATGGTCCGAAGTTCTAACCACTACACTACGGGGGCCGGTTTTGTTTTTTTTCTTTGCTGTGAAAATTGATGATACCAGTAACCTATTTTTGACTGTTCCACTTTAACAGCTAGATTCTTTATGCAGCCACTGATTGTGGCTACAACTCTGATGAAGCAGTCGACATGTTTATCAAGCATTTAAAAAACAAAAACTAAATTGAAGAAAGAAAGAAAGAAAAGAAAGCTTAATAAATAGGAGGTATGGAAGCAGCAGTCACTATGGCTCAGTTGGTATAGTTCGCCCCCTAGGGGGTGCAAATGTATACCAGTCATGCGCAGGAGGGGCAAATAAACTCCAGTCGTCCACTAACGGCAGCGACTGTATCCATGCAACGCGGGAGGGGGTGCAAATGTACTCCAGGGTCTGGGGAAGTGAAGTCACGTGGCCGCTGACTTCGTTCTACGACTTTATTTTATGCCGAAATATTGACGGAATTGACTGGTATACATTTGCACCCCCTAACAGGTGAACTATACCAGCTGAGCATCACTATGCAGTCTTAAGCTGAAAGACAACTTGCTCACCAGTGAGTCGTGTGGGAATGTTGCGGCATACAGCAACAGAACGCAGAGAGTTGTGAAGCCAGTTGGAGTCCAGTGCCTTGATAGCCTGTTGGCTCGCCTGTCGATACAACAGTCAGGTTAGTCTTCTACCCAGTAATCACATATATCATCTTCTCCTTCGTTTCATGCATACAATCACTCACATCATCGTCCAGATCATCGCTTACACCATAGCACAGCTGAAGTGGTCACTGTCATGTGGTTTCGGCAGTAATTATGAAACAGTGAGTGCGTATCACTGGCGTAACAGCGTGTAAAATAGCTTGTTGCCATAACTGGTAAGTAATGCAAACAATCACAAGTGACATGGCAGATGCATTTCACAGTCTTGTATGAGCCAACACTGTACTTACCATAGCACCGTTACCAATTTTACCAGATTAACGGCAGAGGTTGCTTTAAGAAGCTCTACAGTTTTGGCGAGATGGTACCGGTACACACACAGCATGTCACAGTATGAAGCATGACGTACCACCAAATCACTAAAACCGTGAGACAGTGACCATGAAAGGGAGGACAGCAACTCACCTCCGTCAATAGGTGAAATGGGGCGAACATGTACGCGCCTTTTGCAGCGGCAACATTCCCTGCAGAGGAAAGAATCAAGATTACAATACAGAGGAAAAAAAAATTTAATTTTAGAAAAATTAGAACAAAAACAAACACAAAATGCTCCAAAAAGTAATCACCCCAACCAGAACAGCCAATCACAATACCAGGCAGTATTACAAGGGTGCGTGGGTGGGTGTTTGGGAGTTTAATGTCCTTTTCCACTGTGATGGGGTGGGTGGGTGGGTGTTTGGAGGTTTAACGTCCTTTTCCACCACATACAGGTGATATCAAAGACGGGGCAACGATGAAAAAGCCCGCACAAATATTTGTGCTCAGCCGGGACACGAACTCACGACCCGAGCATTAGAAGTCCAACGCTCTTCCATTCGGCCACCCCGGCTCCCCCCACCAGGCCAGCACAAATAGTTGGCCACAGCCGGGATCGCAGTATTACAAAAACAAACACAAAACAAAAATGCATGCCTCATAACGCACACGCTCATGTCAATAAATCCTGCTAGAATAGAAACCAGCACTAACCTCGAGGGTGATAACCCAGGATCTCCAGTGCAGCTTGCACCTCCGTCTCGCTCTGCTTCTCGTCTGGCTTGTCTCCCTTTGATTCTGGGGGCTGTCCGTCAGCCTGGTCTCCCTTTTTCTCCAGTGGCTTGGCTCGGACAATCGTCTCATAAGGGATCTCCTTCAGTTGAATGACTGGCGAGCTGCAAGGATCCAGAAAATGTGTGCAACATTAGCTTACATCACCAGCTGCTCAGTACCGCTCAGTTGGTATAGTTCACCCCATTAGAGGGTGAAAATGTATGCCAGCCAATTCCGTCGATATTTCACATAAAGTAAATTCATAGAATGAAGTCAGTGGTCACGTGACTTCACCTCACCAGACCCTGGAGTACATTTGCACCCCCTTCCGCGTTGCGGGGACACAGTCGCCCCCCGTTAGTGGACGACTGAAGTTGATTTGCCCCTCCTGCTCATGACTGGTATACATTTGCACCCCCTAACGGGCGAACTACACTAACTGAGCGTCAGCACCTTGGTCGTTGCTGTTTTGATTGTTTTTTGTTTTTTTTTAAAGCAAGGAAGGAGAAAGGACAAATGAGAGAAATTTGTCAGAAAATGAACTCGACAGCTGCTAGCATGTCTTTTGTCCCCCTGACATCAGCATATTCTATGCTGAAACATATCCGTATGTGGTGGAAAAGGACATTAAACACCAAACACCCACCCATCCACCCCTGAAACATATCCTGATATTCACTCCTGCTGAAAACGGACCCACTAAGTGCAGCATGGTGAACAGCGTGAGTATGCGAGGATGCATGTTGTTTGAAACACAGACACACCCATCACTGTCTGGAACTCCCTGCCAATCGAACTCCGCCTTCAGACCTCACTGCCTCTGTTTAAATCGCATCTGAAGAACTTTCTCTTCCGCCAGGCCTTTGATAGCTATACCTCTGTTAAGCCTGTCTGTGTGTACTATGAGTTCGTTGCACTGCCAGATTGTATGTAAGAGGGGACGTAAATAGTGTGTGCGTGTGTGTGTGTGTGTGTGTGTGTATGTGTGTGTGTGCGTGTGTGCTTTAAGCATAGCGAGTCCTTGGAAGTTGGACAGCAGTGCTCTATAAAAGCTATGTACCGTATTATTATATATTATTATTATGATCACGTGCCTATAAAGACAAATTCATCACTGACACTCACACAATCTAACTATTCAGTCACCCCCCTTCCCCCTCCCCCCACCCCTGGCGCCCCACCCCCCCAAAAAAACAAAAAATGGAATAGTTGTACCTGAGAGGAAGATCAATCTGACTATTGTTTTCGGAGTTGGCTTCAGAGTATTCGAGAGTGATGTTCTTCCCGCCATTAATGACGCCAACGACCACGCACTCAGCATAGATATCCCTGAAAGGAGATCATCAGAAAAAAAAACACGTAAGTTCACAATCACTTTGCTACCTCCTTTAACTACTTGTGACCATTGAATAGGGAAGTGGTTGCACAATGCATCACTGCAGCGGCATACGCAATGATTACTGGGTTTTAAAGGTTCAAAAGGAACGTGAAAAACTTCTGACAAAAAGTGAACATTTGCAGGTATTCAATTCCAGAGCTTCAGAATTGTTGATGAAAGTGTGTGTGTGTGTGTGTGTGTGTGTGTGTGTGTGTGTGTGTGTGTGTGTGTGTGTGTGTGTGTGTGTAGGCATGCGTATGTGTGAGTGAATGCCCGTGATATCACGAAGTTCTACTGAAAAACCTGCGGGCAAAAAATGTACGGTAGCGTGCGCTTACTTTCCCGGCTGGGCAACAAGACGCATTCCTCTGTGCATGGTATTAGGAACGTCCAGCGTCTACACAGAAATACACATTTTGAGCAACTCCATTAATCAACAACTCAAGCCCTATTATGAGCCAATAAATTAACTAAATCACCCTTGTCTCCCTCCCCCCCCCCCACCCCCCCCCCCCCCCCCCACACACACACACACACTCTCTCTCTCTCTTTCTTATGCTTTCTTATGTCTACATTGTACATGTAGTAATTAGTTGTGTGTAGTACTGTATGTTCTAAGGTCAGGTTTGAAACCTGGGTCTATGTACCAATAACCTCTTCCTTGTTAATTAGGTCAAGTCAATTCAAGTTAAGTCTATCTTATTTTCTTCTGTTTTCCCTTTCTTTCTTTTTTTCTTTCTTTTTTTACATTGTCTTCAGATTTTTTTTTTTTTTTTTTTTTGAAGAGGGGGGAGGGGGTTGGGGTTTTCCCTTTTTTTCCTGTAGTTATCTTGGGGGCATTACCCCCCCCCCCCCCCCCCCCCCCCGAACATCAGCCTGAGTGTCATCCACACATCAATGGCTGTGAACGGTGAACAGTGAACTTACCGGGAACTTTGGGTATCGAAAGATAGCACTGGTGTTGAAAGGCAAGATGCAGTTGTAGTTGCCTCCCTTCAACCAGTACTTCTCCACCGAGATCCCGTTCTTGAAAACCTCCAGGCTGTAGCGCACCTACATGTAAGCAATTTAGAGGATGAGGATGACAATGACGAGAAATTTAATGTAATGTAGTGTACAAACTAAAAATCAAGAATGTGAGAATATTTTGTGTATCTGCATGTGTGTGTGCATGCGTGTGTATATATGTAAGCAATTTAGATGATGACAATGACAAGACATTTAATGTAATGTATCACTGTACAAACCAAAAATCAAGAATGTGAGAATATTTTGTGTATCTGCATGTGTGCGTGCGTGCGTGTATGTGTGTGTGGTGGTGGGGGGGGGGGATGCTGAGTTATACATACAGATGAGTCTGGCTCTCCATCAGAAGTTTTCTTCAGCAAAGACACGTCTGTCAGCTGTGTATTGACCACTTTCAGCGCAAGCCTGCACACATTCAGACATGCCTTTCAACTCCATGATGGGGTGGAGGGCGTAAGGGCTTTTATGAGCGCAGAGATAGATACCATCTCTATGAATCGCCCCCCCCCCCCCCCCTCTTTTCCTCATAACTACAAGTCCCTCGACATGGGAATATCAACCTTCTAAAGTCATTTTCTTCCTCCCTTTTCCAGCTTTCACCGATGTATTAGAAGTTTATCTTGTCAAACTCTCTCATATGCAATACTGTGTGTTCTTACTTGATGCATGAACAATTTAACCAGCTCTGCTTTCATGAGAGTAAGCACTGTCAACAGAAACACAACGAACGATGAACACATTTCGTAGCTTACGAATGAGACAGCAGACTCTCCGAAGTGGCACTGTTGTGGAGCATGGTGATATCTTCAGCCGTGTACTCGCGTCCTGCGTCCACCTGTAACCACTTGACCCACAGTTCCTTGTCCTCAGCCACTGACCACACACACAACAGGCAAAAACATCACCAACTAGGTTTCCAATACAGGTAATTGGTGCAGGTGCTTTATCCAGCTGACTAGTCACAGCAGCAAAGCCAAACCCACCACCCTAGGTCATGTGAAGATGTATGTTCACTTCTTCTTATGATTCACTGATGGTAGAGCGTTGGACTTCTAACGGTCGTGTGTTCATATCCCGGCTGGGGCCAAATATTTGTGCTGGCTTTTTCATCGTTGCCCCGTCTTTGATATCATCCGTAAGTGGTGGAGAAGGACGTTAAACTCCCAAACACCCACTCACCCACCACTTACGATTCACTGACCAGCTGAATTCCTTCCCACCAGGAAGCCTTGCAAAACATCAATGCCTCCACTACCACCAAGCCGACGAGCGCTCGCGAAGAGCCCCCCCAAAACGGTACCTGGAGCACACCACCCATCCGGTCCTGTATAACTCCTTCCCCTCACAAGCACTGAGGGCCTGGAATTAACTACAGCACCATCATGTACCACCTTGGCTCCTTCAACTGAATCCTTCAAGGAGAGACTTGGCTGCAGCCTCCACAACCTGCAGTCAACCCCTGCCACCCCCTCATTGTGCTCTGAGGGCCCCAATGTACATAGTTCTACTAACCTTTTAACTCTTTGACGACGAAGCACAATTTCTAACACACGATTTCCTATAGGAAATCGTGTGTTAGAAATTGTGCTTCGTCGTCAAAGAGTTAAATCTCCCTCCTGACCAGCCCCCTGCAGTGTAGTGGTTAGCACTTCGGACCACGGACCGGGAGACCCGGGTTCAAGTCCCAGCCGAGGCAAGCGGCATTTTTCCTACCTAGGTCGGCTTCTACCCAGAGCGGGTGTGCTATGGGCCCAGTGGGGAGGCTGTTGCCACACAGCCGAGATTCACCCAATTCATGGGTGCGACTTTGGGGGTGCTTCCCTTGGTATGACACGTCTTATGATGTGGATGATTACACGGCTGGCACCACAGGTGCCGTAGTTCCCAGGCCTGGTTAATGCTGGGATATTTATGACAGGAAGCGTGGAATGCGGCCCTGTCCCACAGTCCCAAACCACACAGACCTCCATAGCATCATCTTACCATCTTACCATCATACTCATCTCCATCATTACGCATAATAAAAATTGCCCCAGCTTCTGAGACCTCCATGGATTCAACCCATTACCTGGGAAAAATACCACTGGAACTGGCAGAGTTCAGGCAGCAAAAAAACAAACACACAAAAAAAAAAAAACTCCCTCCAGATGCTGAGTCACACCGCAGATTTAATTACGCCCCCTGAGCGAAACTCTATAGCGGAGGAAGCAGAAAGCATTTCAAACTCAGGACTTCTCCCTATGCAGGGTGACACCTCAACACCTAGCCACCTACCTCAGCTGTTGAAAACTCCAGCATCTTTTTTTTTTTTCTTTTATAAATAAGTACGCCAAACCATTTCAAAGATGAAGATCGACTCTGCAGTGGAAGAACCCCCTAGGACCCTCAACGTACAGCCGAAAGGAATTATTCCAACAGCACCATGTACAGAAGTGAAAATTAATTCTAACACTGTGTGACCTTTTAGTACCTACATATCAAGCCACAGCTAATAATAATAATGAGTATTGTATAGGTGCTTTACCCAATTTCATGAATCGGCTCAAAGCGCCGCGAACTGAACCCAACACACACGCTCATATGAATCACACGCATTCTCTCACCCACTGGACATAAACACATTACAATCACGTGGTGCGAAGAATCAGCTCAGCTATTTTAATTTCGGAATTTAGAATTGCATTTATTTTTTTCAAATTTGGTGGGATGAACATTTCCAAAGCAGAGGGGGAGGAAGCCGGAGTACCCGGAGAGAACCCCCAACGATCGGCCCGCATGAACGGTGCCACATACGAGAAGGAAAAAATCTTTGCCCTGAGTGGGACTCGAACCCCTGACCTCTCGCACTGGTGAGAAGTCTCTTAACCACTAGACCACCGACCGCCCCCTGATGTCTTACCTTCATCCGTTTTGAGGTTCATGTAGAACGTGATGGACTCCCCCGGTTTCAATGTACCAACGTTGTTTGCTGTGTTCACGGGTGTAACCTACAGTAAGAAAACACATGCACGGGTAATAGTACCCAACAGACACAGATGTGTACAAGCTTGCATACACACACACACGCACATACACACATGCAGATACATTAACACAGACTCTCACATGAACTCTCTCTCTCTCTCTCTCTCTCTATCTTTTTCAGGGGCATCCCTATGGAACTCTTTACCACTGAGTATCCAAAACATTTCCAAATTCACAAATTTCAAACAAATCCTACACGACACGCTCATCTAACATGGACCGTATATATACATAGAACATGTTTTTGCATTTCAGTGATGGCTATGAAGGTCTTACATGGCATAAGGCCAAATATTACCAGCACATGCCACATATGTTTTGTTTGTTTATCATGTGTATTTTCTCTCTCCTTTATTTCCTGTAGATAGTTTGTAGTTGTTTGATTTGTTTGGTTGATATTTCTGTTATTATTTTCCTTCGACCCTTGAGTGTAGCAGCAGGACAGTCTATAAGATAGGCAGCAACGCCTAAATGCTCTATCCTGAATAAAACCGATCATCATCATCTCTCTTACACACACACACACACACACACACACACACACATGTACACAAACGTATTCATGACTTACCTCGTAACCAATGACATTCCTGCTGGGATTGTGTAGATTGACCCAGCCATACAGCTGTCCTTTCTTTGTCACGAGATCCACTTTGCGACCAGGGCTGTAACAGCCATCAACAATTTTATCCGGATGGTATACTTATGCTCAGTTCGTATAGTTTGCCCGTTAGGGGGTGCAAATGTATACCAGTCAATTCCGTCAATATTTCGGCAAAGTAGATGTTAGAACAAAGTCAGCGGCCACGTGACTTCACCTCGCCAGACCCCAGAGTACATTTGCACTCGCTTCCGCGTTACTGGGATTCAGTCGCCCCCGTTAGTGGATGACTGGAGTTTATTTGCTCCTCCTGCACGTGAGTGGTATACATTTGCACCCCCTAACGGGCAAACTATACCAACTGAGCTATACTTACTGATGTACGTGGAATCAACTGACCAAACATCATCAGGAAAAAAGAAAGCCTCGGAGGAAAGCACTCAAGCAACGTGACAAATTCAGTGACACATGTAACAATAGTAAGAGCAATGTGGATTGCGCAGGCACTATATCTACAGTCGAACCTGCCATGGCGGTCACCTGTATAAGCCATGCCACTGTCTAACTCGGTCAATTCAGTGACACATGTAACAATAGTAAGAGCAATGTGGATTGCGCAGGCACTATATCTACAGTCGAACCTGCCATGGCGGTCACCTGTATAAGCCATGCCACTGTCTAACTCGGTCACCCCAGAGGATCCCCGAGCGTTTTCCCTCTATATATGCACTGTATAACCAGGTCACTGTATAACCAGGTCACTGTCTAACGCGGTCGTGCCACCTATTTTGGCAGTCCCAAACGACCTTTCACACTGTACAAGACAGTCACTTTGTTGTGTAGTGACCGCCTTCGGGCCCCTGCTGTGTTCTCAACTGATAAGACAGACTGCCTAACTGCTTGACAATCCAGGATTAGCTACGCCGTGGTTCACTGACACGCGCCTCCCCCTCCGAGTGAATAGCCGGGGGATTGGTGGGGGCGAGGGGGTGGCCGTTAGCGGCGTCCTTTTGATTGCTTTGCAATCAGTACGAGGTCTGTAGGAAGCAGTCAGCTTTGTGTTTGTAAACCGATCAACTTCCAAGGTGTACGAATACGTGAAGGTGTTGTCACCCTGTTTGTCATTTCTATTGCTTCCGATTGTACGACGACGTGTTAATGTGCGTGAATCCGCTCTCAGCAGGAAGCTTGTTGTTGCTTTGTTGCATCGTCAGTCGATCACCTGCTGATCTGTTTGTTTGAAATCAAACGGTGTGCAATAAAAAAAATAAAAAGGACCCCAAACACGTATTTTCAAGTGTATAGAGAGCTTTAGGCGAGCCCTGTTGTCAGCTCGTAACACGTGCACCGCTAGAGTATTCATTGGGTGACATGCTAGCTGTTGACATGCCTTCCTGGACAACCCGGCCACCTGTCTAAGGCGGTCAGTTTGGTCCAGTCCCTTGGGTGACCGCCTTACACAGGTTTGACTGTAACTGTATGGCTCAAAGTGCTGTGAACTCAACCCATCATGCACACTCACATGAATCACATGCTCTCTCTCACAAAATGGACACCATCATGCACACTCACATGAATCACATGCTCTCTCTCACAAAATGGACACTAAACAAAAATTTACAGTCATGTGAAGCAAAGGGTCAGCTCAGCTGTACACGTACCTTTAACATAATGTTGAAATGTTCTTTTTACAAGGGTGGGTGTTTGGGGGTTTAATGTCCTTTTCCGCCACATGCGGGTGATATCAAACATGGGGCAACGATAAAAAAAAAGCCAGCCGGGATGTTCTTTTTACAAGGGGGCTGGCAAACTTCTACAGGAGATAGAGTCTGCAACCATGATTGTCAGCCGGAAGAAAAGCCAACTGAAGACTTCAAAGTGCAAAATAGTTTACCTGATCCAAAGATTGCCGTACTTGTAGCAGTCAAAAGCATCTGGAAGGCTATGCACCTGTCAACACAGAAACGACAAAGTGAATGCAGTGTCAAAAGTGTCAAAAGTCAAACACAAGGTAACTTCCACAAATAGGCTATACAGTACAACCTCTTTTGGGCGACCACCCTCTGGCCAGACAAGAGTGGTCTTAAAAGAGAGGTGGTCACCCAAAAGAAGCTTCAGACAGTGAAGAAGTGCAACCCAGTATCATTGTAACATTGGTCTGCACAGGCAGGTGGTCTCCCAAAGGGGTGGCCACCCAAAAGAGGTTCTACTTTGTACTTTTCACACAGTCAAACCACACTGCAAAAAAAAAAATTTTTTTAAATGATAATAATGCTCAGCTGGTGTAGTTCGCCCGCTAGAGGGTGCAAATGTGTCCCAGTCACATGCAGGGGGAGCAAATGTACTCCAGCTCTCCACTCAGCGGGGCGATTGTATCCCACCCTTCAGTCCAGTCAACTCTCGCGATATTTCAAACCATACCAACTAAGCAAGAATAATAATTTGGATAATGTGGATAATATAGGTGCTTTACCATATTGTTTTGCTCACAGTGCTTTGAACTGGACAAAAAAAAACAGATGATCACATCCGTCTCACATCCTCTCACACACCAGACATCAACACATTCCAATCAAAACTGTGCCATGTCAAAGTAACCGATCCCAAGACGAAAACAATAAAGATGTCTACCGCCTCTTCCTCCTTGCTGGGTAGCCATGGTGTCTTCTCACGCAGACGCACGGCCTCCCCGACAGAGTGCATACCGACCATCGGGTAGAACCCTCCAGCAGGCATGCGCAACTTGCCCGTCTGATAAACCTGCAATGCGGGGAAATCAGGAAACTAAACAGCAATGTCAGCATAAATTACACGTTCTAAACCTTCATAGCACTACATAAAAGGAAACCTTTTGACTCCCCCACACACACACACACACACACGCAACTCGGCAATTCTGCTCTCTCCGTCTTTTTATACTTGACCTATGTTGGGTTTTTTTTTCTTTTTTTTTTCCTTTTTTATTGTCCACTTTTATTTACCCAACGTACTTTTGATGTACGCCTCTCTGTTAGCTTCTAGAAACATATGTCCATGAAAAAAAATCAGAAAACAAAGAGAGAAATACTGTAATGATTTTTTTTTTTTTTTAAAGAGTAAAAAATTGGAACAAAGGGAAGATGATGATGGAAGGAACAAAAAACCAAAAAAAACAACAACAAAAAACCAAAAGTAAACCTTCTAAAACAGTCCCATTTGGACCCTCTTACTGATTCCCAAAAGGAAAAAAAAAAAGAAGAAAAAATCCTTTTGACCCAGTCGTGTTCCCACTGACAATGCGCTTTTGATTTGGACCAATATATATGTGAGACTCCAGCAACAGTAAAGTACTGGATATTTTCTGTCTACATGGACCATTCGACATGCAGATCTGGAAATTTCCACATCTCGGTGCATGATCGAAGACAACAGTTGTCAACGAGCAGAGTAATAGGTGCCAGCATACTGTTTATAGTGCAAACTGCGTTAACAGGAGTCAAAAATCTTAATTACTAACCGCCTCGTTGTTAAGACGGAAGGTGGCCTTCAGCTCGTCAAAATCCAGCTCGACAGACATGATGTCACCTTTCCGAGCCTGCTTTTTCCTTGAGGATGGCCATCCGGATCCAAGGTAAATTCTGCTCACATGAAGCAAAATAGAAGCAACATGATATGACTGAGCAAAGGCCCTAACATCTGAAAGCTAAGCATAAATAGAACAAAGCCTTTGGGACTCATGTGACCTTGACCTTCCACTAAAGGCCAATTTTAAAAACATTGTTTCCAACCATCCATGTGCAAAACCCATATGTTCTGCCCAAAACAACGTCATCCAGAACTTTCACCTAATTCCTGTGACCTTGACTTATGAGCGAGGTCATCCAAAAATGCATGCACAAATGTCTCTTAAACATCCATAAACATTCCAAGTTTTGGTTACCTAATCTTTGAGTTTGCTAAGTAAACAAGAAGACATGCCTTTTTTTGGAAATTTCATCACGACCGGCACGTGACCTTGACTTTTGTCCTTTACCTTCAACCTTGACAAAACAGAATGATGATACCATACCCTCCATCATCAGCATGGTATCCAATGGAGCCTTGGTCCCAGCCGGGCTGCCGGTTAGGTGGGTAGCGGCGATGGCACAGACCAATGGCTATGTACCGTGACTCTCCCTCATTGATGATTTCTGCAAAAATGCGCCAGGTCAGGGTATATGGATTCAGTCTCTCACTTTTAATCTGTAACTGCCACGCAAACATAGCGAACAGAGCACATAAACACTGCCAAAAAAATAAAGATCAGCATCAAAATTCACTCTGACTCACCAACTCACACGTTCATGTACACAAGCGAACATACGCATGCGCACGCTTACCAAAGGAGAACTTGTTGCATTCTGGGCTAAGTGGTCGCTGTCCAACAAATTCCGACACAGGAACAGAGGTGGAGCTGCTGTCATAACTGTAAAATGGAACACATCAAAACTGGAGCACACATTCATGCTTTGTGGAGAAACTGCTTCCCTTCTCAACAGCTTCTGGACAGAAAAGCCCAAAGGTAGACTGTGTTCTTATTCAGCTCACTGACTTGGGGTGCAAGCACATTGTGGGTGGATGTTTTAACATGTACCACGGTGATAAACAAACAGGTGTTGTCTCCACACTCCGTCTGCAGTTAATCGACCGTGCTCTGCCAATACGGTGTAAGGGAAATAAACCGCATTCAAAAAATTTTAAAGTCTGAACTTACTACTCTCCCTTTAGCCAAGGAATTGACCTGGCCTCTCAGCCACAAACTAGCAGGCAACACAGTCCTTTATGTAATGTGTGACAAATATCGCAGCTACCAGCATTAGGGTCTGGTACGAATTTACATCTTTTGTCCACCTTCATGGTGTTTTCAGTCGAGGGCACTGGAAAAATGCCTGTACGAATTTTGCTCTACTCGGATTCAGACTGAGGACTTTTCCATTTCACATACAACGCTCAACTTCTTGGGCCACTCCACAGCCCCAGAAAAACAGCAGATTTTTCTTAGACACACTATTTCCATGTTTACTAGGCCTCAAAGACACAAACTTCTGCTACTAAATAGTTTTAATTGTGAGAGCACCTGCACGCTTAAAATACTCTCTCCTGCTGATTTATAGAGCTCTTAATGCAAAACAATTCTGTGTATACTTTGTGCGAGCCACTGAACGTTCAAATTCGACGACTAAGCGGTTGGTCTTGCTGACAAGACTCTCGCTCAGCGTGATAACTGCATCATCGCGTACCCGTTTGTTGGCTCAGTGCCAGCATTTGAGATGCTACACACCATCAAAACAGTTCAGAACAATCTACGAGCATAAAAATATCAAATATTGGGCCTTTCACTGGAGTAAAAAAATAAATAAAAAAATAAAATAAAATAAAATAAAATAAAATAAAATAAATGCCCCTACCAGAGGATTCCAGTGTCATGCCAGACTCGCGTCTCACGGCAGAAGAGTGTATGGTAGACAGGTTTAATCTCCAGCACCTCTTCTTCCTCTTCAGCCTCCAACTGTTCTTGTGACACCTTGTAACAGACAACAAATTCACCACCTCCATTACAGCAAACGGCACTCTTGGTAGTAGTTACAGCATCCACCTGCAGATTCTGAGGCACAAGGTTCCAATCTCCTAACGGGTTAGAATTTGGTTTACGGCTCAACAAATGGAGTCAAACTCATGTGCGGAATCATTCACTGTGGCTGTCTTGGCTGAAGTGTACAAATGCAGGAATAAATGACTATGAAGTGTGCATGTTAGACATCCCGTTCCAAACAGGAGGGATCACAGAATGTAAAAAAATAAAAATTAAAAATACAAACAATGCATGCAGAAGAAAGAAAAAAAAATAGGAGTGAAGAGCAACCCAAAATTTCCCTTTAAGGTTGTTCACACACAGCAACAGTCTGCACACGCAGGCCTGAAATTCAACAATAATCCAATTAAATCGGCTTGGGGGGGGGGGGGGGGGCTATGGTTTGACTTCACTGGTAATTTTCAGATTGCTCGGGAACAGAATGTCTTCCTTTACTATTTTCTCACCTGCAGAGTTTAATCACCGCAGACTACATTTTCTTGCTTTTATTCTTGAGCCCTCCCTGCAGAGAGGTACACATTACACCTGTGGGGTTTGATCGCCGCACATTCTGCGGTTTCTTGCTTTTATTATTGTCCACCAGCCTCCATGCAGAGAGGCACGCATGCAACACGGGTCTCAGTGTGTGCATGTTGGGCCATGTGACCTGCTCGCGATTTTACACAAGCACCTTGGCTCGTCACATCTGAAAAGACCCTTGTGATAGTAATGGGACATAAAGATATACAAATACGCCAAGTACCTTCAAGGGATCCAGCTTCACAGTGACCATGTCGCCTTGACTGAAGGCAAACTTGCGTGGGTAGCTGGCCTGTTTGTTGTACTGTTCCAGACGGTCCACGTTTGGGACCTCAACAGCTGGTCCTGGGAAAACTTGTATCAATGAGTCGGATGCTGCATCTCTGGAAAAAAGAAGTTTACAATACTTTTTTATAATAATTTTTAAAATAATAATAGGCATTATATAGGCGCTTTACCCCAATTTCTGAGCTCAAAGCACTGCAAACAGGACCCAACACACACGCTCACGTGAATCACACGCATTCTCTTACATATAGCATATCAACACAATACAATCACGTGGAGCGCAGAGTCAGCGCAGCTATTTAAGTTTCAGGATTAAGAATTGCATTAACATGCATTTTTAAATTTTTAAAACATCCAAAGCAGAGGCGGAAGAAGTCAGCGTGCCCAGTGAGAAGTACCTGACAAGTGGCCGCAATGAACGGTGGTATACACGACAAAGAAAAATTCTTTTCCCCAAGTGGCACTCGAACCTGATCTCTTGCACTGGTGACAAAGTCTTAACCATAAGACCACTGACCGCCACTTAATGCAAATGTCAAATTGCCAAGTCTAAGATTAACAGGCCTCACAGAAGTCACCCCTTGTTTTAGAACAGTTGCACTTGAAAATGTGCCTGAACGCCTGAAATGTTTTATCTTAATGATAAGCAGAGCTGTGCTTGCAACACACCAACATCTGCTAGCCATATGAATAAGAACCGCAAAGGCCAGAAGCTGTCCTAGTCAGCTATGCTGGCAAAAGTCACCGGAACACAACCTCGCATGTAGCTAGCATCGAATTTCCTTCAAGAGTTAATGTGATGTAATGGCTGTTTGTTTGGACACCAGACAAAGAGAGGAGTGAGTGAGTTTTTAGGGCTTAAAGCCGCGCAAGCCACAAAGACTAATTCGCGGCTGACAGACAAAGAGAGCAAGACACCATAATTGTGTAATAATTGCAAGTGTGCCATAATTAAGTCAGGCTGGAGGCTGCAGAACGTGACTCTGGAGATGGCCACGAACAGAACAGAAAGTCATGCCGGCCATAAATAGCCTGAAGCTGCAGGCAATTTGTTCAAAGTGCAAATGATCCGCATTAAGTACTCACGTTTTGAGACAGACAGGGGTGCACCTGGTGTCAAAGTTTGTGCACTCTACTTCATCAAAGGTGGTGGAGTTGAGATGCACAGCCTTCTGGTTCCTCGGACAGGCATTGCTGGACACTTCACAGCAAGGACGCAGGAAAGAGCGAACAGTCTGCAAAAAAGATACATTAGTGTGTGTGTGTGTGGGGGGGGGGGGGGGGGGGGTGAGTGGTGGTCTAGTAGGTAGCGCGTCGGACTTAGCTGCTGCACTACTGAATGGTCGTCACCGCTGTCATGGTGATGAAGTGTGGGTTCGAACCCAGGTTCAGCTTGTGATATGTGATACCGGCTTTTCCTGGATGCAAGGCTGCTCATTGGGGGTTTCTCTCCGGGTTATCCAGCTTTCCTCCCCCAGTAAAATTGAAAAATAGGATAGGTACTGGGTGGCGCTGCACATCGGCGATGCACTCCCCCCTGGGGGAAGCAGCCCAAATTCCCGAAAGAGATAATGAAGTGGTAAAAAATAAAGAAATAAAATATAAAACAAATAAGCATATGATGTTGCAGAAACGGTACTTAACAGCAGAAACAATGTATGCCTTTCCCTATAAATATTTCACCAAGGACACCAAATAGGATTTCAGCTCGTAAAGCAGAAATTGCTCAGCTGATATGGCGTAGCTTATGGAATTGCCCGAACCAAAAACACTCACCCAGAGTTCATCAGCACAGTTCTTGCAGATGCCGCAGTCCTTGCAGCCCGTGACCTTGGTGCCGCACGCCGACTGTCTGAGTTGCTGATTGGCGATGCCCTTGTATGGACACTTGCTGCTGTGTTCGCAACACAGGTTGCACAGTGTGCACACTGTCTGCCGGTCGTCCTCGTCCACAGGGGAGTGCCAGTCGTGGATACAACCAATGGACGTGTTTACTTCAAACAGAACAGACAGCAAACTGTACTGCATGGTTCAGGGATAGATATGCGTGAGAACCATGATAGGACAAATGCCCTGGGTGGGCATGAAAGTATAGGACATTTTGTCCTGGAAATTGTCAACCATGGCACAGAAATTGTAGGACGTATGTCTGCCTTGCTACGAAAGTCATCAGACATTTCAAAAATGAATCAGTATGTGACTGATGTCGGACATGGGTAAGAAGACCTGTGGGTTAGGCAAAATTTTACTGACAATGTTAGCAACTGTGTTATCTAACTACAGACATGCAAGGAAGTGTGACAGGGGAGTGCCAGTCATGGATGCACCCACTGGAGAGGTACATGTACACTGACGACAGAATGAACAACAAATTGTATCCACCAAAATTGTTTCTGACACCTGCAAGAACTATGCCATGGCTAACTGCAGAAATGCAGCAACTGAGGAAGCGTACCAATTCATGGGTTTTGTTGTTGTTGTTGTTGTCATTTTATGTGCATGTGTGTCGGGGTGGGGAAAAAATGTATTACACTGTACCTCTCTCTTTCAGCGTGTGAATAATGCTTGTCTTGTCAATCTGTCAACAACCAAAAAAAAAGCCCAAAAAAGACAATTAACAAAAAATAAATAAATAAAAAAAAACTTACTCAGGTTTGGAGGACAGTTGTCGGACACGATGACGGGGATGTCCAGCTTGATGAGGGCCACGTCAATGATGTCGGCGAGGATACAGAAAATGTTCCACGTGTACTCCTCCACGTAGAGGCGGGTCTCACTGTTCAGTGCCTCTCCCTCCATGCTCGGCATGTAGCAGTAGGACTCCAGCGTCAGTGTGCACTCTGAAGAAATATGGTTGTGTTGGTAAAAAAAAAATATGGTTGTGCTCGTTCACCATTTACCTGTGGGCAATTCCAACAATATTTGTTCAAAAATGGACAATCATGTAAGACCCTCAGTATGTGTGCCTCATAAAACAAATTCCTGAAATGTGTTACAGCAGTTGCAACTGGATAATCTATATATACCAACAGACTCCATTTTGCCTTCACCAGTTACAACAAAGCTGTGAGTTCTTTTCAATTTTCTTCAGCCACGACGACTAAATCCACGACCAACTCCGCAAGATGACAAAGAAAATCCAAGTATTCACTATACATACCCTTGCCTTCCACCTTTCTTTGGACCCTCGTCTGTACAGCACCACTCTGAAACACCCCACCATTGGGTCTCAGCAGGACGATGCGCGAGAAGCGAGCGCAGCGTGTCAGAATGAACGCCAGGAAACTGGTGGATAGGTCGTGCAGGAAGTGGTACGTTCTCCGCATCATCACCAGATTGGAGTTTTCTCCGCGATCAACAAAGTCATCCTGCAAGGGATGAACCACACGCGTTCAAGTCAAGCAAGACTGGCAAGAATGAAGGGTCAGAACTGACCCAGGGTTAAAAAAAAATTAGGAGGGGAAAATTTTGTACGGACATGGAACATGTAGGGGTCCTAAGGCATGCCCCTCAAGAAATTTTGTTTATAAAAATCAAAATCTGTACGATCTGGTGCATTCTTGTATTCTATTTCAGTTAGAACTGCATAGGATTTGTTTGTTTGTTTGTTTATTTGTTTCTGTGACAACAGCCTGTGTCAGGTGACTATTCCAAAGTATCCCCGATCAAATTCCCCAAATGTTGATCGGGAGCAAAACAAACTACACAGGCATGATTGTAAAACCCAAATACACGTACGAGGTAGCTATAACTATCCATCAATGTGCGTTATGATAACAACCGAAAAAACACTGATGTAATCTGCTAGCTCATCACTTCTGCGAAGGTGAACACAATCAAAAACATTAATCAAAACAAAACCACACCAGCAGGATACTGTCTGTTGGTACCTTTTGAACTAGCAATCACATTCAAATGCTCACCAAGGTCAGTGAGGCGTCACCGAGCGAGTCAAGCGTGAAAAAGAGGTACATGGGGTCTGTGGTCTGCATGCGAATACTGGGTGTACGCATCACTCCAAAGAACTGCAGGGCCCAACGCAGCAAGCGCATCTGTCACACAAGCACAAACAGCCAACGACTTTAAAGTTATTTCCTGACGCATGACAGGTCACATCTAGCGATGTGTCAATGTGTCAGAGGCAGTCTGCATGCCGTTTACTCAAGGACAAGCCAAGGTTGTAACTGTCTCTGCAACTCTACCAAGCATTACAAAAATGATGCCACAAAACACAATCACTTTCTGAAAGAGAGCCACATTGTGATGTTTTGCAACCGGCAAAATCAGCAATTTTCAAAAACATATCTGTATGATCTGTGTGGTTTGAGCATCCCGAAAATAGGATGCTGAGCAAAAATGGGTTAAATCAGAACCAGGTGATACAAAAAAAACCCCAAAAAAACGGCAAACCCAGACTTAATGTGTGACAATGTCAAACACAAGAAATTTGTCAGGCGGAAGTACATACTGAACTGCACCGACACCTGATAACTCACAGTTGTCTCCCTTCCTTCTACATAACGTAGTTTAAAAATTCTACTTAGCTAGTACAACCATCCCACCCCCCCCCCACCCCCCCCCCCCCCCAAAAAAAAACAAAAAACCTTCAGTGACTGACCCTCAGGTGAATGCATTAAATTTGTGACCATGATCACAGTAAAGACAATGACATGTCACACACATACAAAAGAAAAACATATGTGCCTACCCTTTGAGAGTCATAGGACTTTGCTTCAGGGTAAATGGCGATCTCATCACCCCAAGCAGAGGCTCCGCTGCCCAGACCTGGCACATTGGAGCCGAGTTGTTTGCGGGGAGACTCTTCGATGTTGGAGGTCAGGGAGACCACGAATTTCATGTCGAGCGCAATGACAGAATTCTTCATTGGGAGACACGCGAGGTAGCCCTGAAACATTCATTCAAAATTGAAGGTAATCACGGTGCCCTACCATACACGCTGTTGGAAGGGATTAATCTGAACTGGCATTTCAACCAAATGAAAAAAAAAAATTCACGGAATGAAAAAACACAAAAATTCTACTCAACAGTCTGATACACAGCGTATATGTACTGCAGCCCTAACCAAAATACACTGGTGATGCAAAGATACCAGGGCCCATATGTAGCACTCGAGGTTAATTTAACCCACGGCTACGGGCCTAACCCAGACTAGGACAAAAGAAACCCCAAAACAAAACTAAATAAAATAGGAAGCGAAGAAAGAAAGACAAAAATCATTCTATAACAGCATGGGCACCTGCTGGAATGTACCCGCTTCCTGATTTAAAACAAAAAACAACAAAAAAAGGTAACCCTAGAGCTACTTTAGTTCGAGGTTAGACTCTAATCCTGGGCTAAACTCCCTAACCCCGGCTTTTACATGGGGGGCCCAGAAGAAAGGGAAATCTCCGTGAGCGGCAAGAAACGGGTTAAACTGAAGACTACAATCTCACCTTTTTCTGTAGAAAGCGCACCGCCTGCTCACACACCCGGCCATCGCCAACGAAGGTTTCGTTGGAAACAAGGTTAGAGAGATCCTCGGCCATCAAGACATGCTTCTTGGCCAGCACGGAGCGAATCTCCTCAAGGTACTTCCACACAGAACCGTTGAGCTCGTGGAGCTTGTGGTGGTGCTCCAGGTCCATCTCCAGCGTACGCACGATGTGGCTGATTACTTCTTCACAACCCTGCCACCAGAAAGAAAAACGCACCAATATAGAAAATGGATCGCATGGAGAGATCTGATGCCCATCCCTTGAGGAAAAGTAAAACCTCTAATAAGTAGCACTATATGAGAAAACCGGCTGAATTTTTACATACAATGGTAAGAAATATCATGAAAGTTACATCACTATTACTATACGGGCTGACTGTTCTGTCAGTCACTTTTCACGCTAGTAGTAAATGACTCTTCACATCTCAAAGACTCGGAGACACTTTGATGAATCCTCACATAAAATTGGATATGATGTGGATTTCAAATCAACCACACCTAAACGAAAACATATGGAACATTGATACAAAACTAGTCGGCGATAGTTGTTGAGTTGAACTTTTCTGCATGCTGATCATGAAAATGGTGCAACAACAATTAAAAAAAAATCATAGGATGACAAACACAGCAGAAAACCAGATTGCACAAGTATTTGAAATCAGGGATTGAAAGGGAAACCAAATTATGAAATTTTGTTTGAATTACCTCCCCAGTGCCAGTGTTCAAGGACAGAAAGCTCAATCTCTGTGGGGTCTTCACAAAGCGCTCCAGGCACTCTAGTTGCCATAGCAACTGTTTATACCGTTCCTGCCCCTGAAGGTCAAGGCTGCCAAGGTTGCTGAAGACAAACATTTTTGGTAATTATGGTACATTGTGAAAATCATAATGGTGCTAAAATCATGGATACCTTCATGCAATGCTTGATGCGTGTTCCTGTTGATGTGTGCAAACATGCTTTTGTGCATGTGTGTGTGTGTGTGTGTGTGTGTGTGTGTGTGTGTGTGTGTGTGTGTGTGTGCATGCGTCTTTGTGTCCATCTGTGTGTGTGTGAGCTGGGGTGGGGGCAGTTTCTGTGTGACCTAGCTACAGACGGCCGTCCACATGTGCCTGTGACAAACATCAGCACACAAACCTCTCCAGTTTGGCAATCTGCTGGTGGAGGTGTTTGAGGGTCGACAGATCCGACTCGGCATTGAACATCTGGGAGACCAGCTCTGTCTTCCCTTTAGCGTCCACCTTCTCCGACCCAACTCCAACCACAAGGAAGTGGCAGCCTTCCACAAAAGTTGAACCTTTTGCTTTCTGAAGACAGAAAAAAAATGTGGATTTATCCAAAGCACAGGGAGTGCATGCAGTGCATGAAACCTATTTGTTATTGTTGCTCGCTGAAAAGTACACTGATGTCGATCGAAACACCACTACCCCAACAGCAAACAGCGTTGCGCATCATTTGACTTTTCAAGGCACAGCCGCAAATAAGACTGAACAAAATGAATTGAAGGTGAAATGCAGTGTATGAGTAACTTCACCTGTGCACTAAATTTGTACCTTTTTCTTTTCAGCGCACCCCTCTGATAAATTAACCATCTATGTTTTTAATTCCCTACCCTTTTCTCAAAACTTCTCCCGAAGTGATCCGAGTCACAATGGGGCCATGTGCTATATCAAGTCATCACCATCATTGTCATCGTTGCCAATGTCATCCTTATCATTATCGTCATCGTCATTGTCATCCCTTATCTTTATCACCATCCTCGTTGTCATCCTTATCATCATCCTCGTTGTGATCATCGTCATCGCTGTTGTCATTCTTATCACTGTCATCGTCATTGTTGTCATTATCATCATCACTGTCATCCTTATCTCTATCGTCATTAACTTCGTCATCTTGATTATTATCATCATCGTCATCCTTGTCATTATCATTGCTGTCATCATAACCATCATTGTTGTCATCCTTATCACCATCATCATAGTCAGTGTCATCCTTGTCATCATCATCCTCATCGGCATCATCATTGTCTGACATGCAGCGCACCAAACAGACTTTTCCCTTCATCAAATATGGTAAGCGAATGACCTTTTCCTTGGGTTTATCCTGAACTGCGTGCAGTGTCTCAGGCCCGGGGTAGTAGTTGCGCATCTTCAGCTCGTCTCCCTCATAATGCAGGTTGATACCTGGGTACAGCCCTTCGCTCAGGTACTCAAACTCACGCTCGTGCGTCTGAAACAAACACCGAAGCCCAAGGTGAATGTGCTTATTGCACTGTTACGCCATGCATCTTGACCATGGTTCGGTCACAGGTGTGCGTGTGTTGGCCGTTGCAGACTGTGATCAAATGGAGCAGGTGTGGAGGATGAAGTCTATGATTTTTTGATAATCTTAAATAGTTATTTTAGATTATGCCTACCTTAATACCAAGACTGATTTTTATCTCATTTTTAATTCATAAAAAATCTCTAATTGTAGTGTTTATTATGTATTATCTTATGTGTATTTTTAATTTGATGTGTATCATTGTCTTTGTTTGTCCACCACACCCAAATTTCCCTCTGGGATAATAAAGATGTACTGATTGATTGATTGATTGATGGATTGTGTTGTTTTCTTGTAGGACCCCTGAATCCTGAATCACAGGTCATGCCCAGTGCAAGGCAGTCTTTGAAGTAAACATTATTCATGTTCACGTTCTAATGATATACGAGCGTCATGAGGAAAATGTTCCTCTTGGAAGCCACAAACATGAGCATGCTATAACCGATCTTGAAGATCATGCCATACCGAATAATTTCTCTTTTTTTTTTTAAATTCTGTTTTTGGTATATATATGAACGATACAATGACAGGGACAAAGACATTGTGCATATATAACCAGCATAACTAGAGTAGCTTGAAATTGAAATATAAACTGGAGTAATGCCATAGTCAACTGGCCATGAAGGCAAGTTACAAAGTAGGGGCGCATATATATCTAAGAAAAAACAAACAACCAGAAAAACCAACCAAAAAAAAATAAAAATGAATAATATCTATATTGTTTTCATACATTAGCATAAAAGAATGGTGCTCACTCGTTTGCCATTCTTGGTGAAGTATACGGTGAGCATCTGCTGGGGTTTCAAGGTGCCATCCTCTTTCAGTTTGGCCTTTTTTATGTCCACCCCGCATCCCACAATGTCCCCAGGGCCGTAGGACGCGTCAACACTTTTGTCCTTTGAAGCGTACCCGGAGGATGTGTTGTGATACACTCTGAAATAAGAGATTTTTTTTTTATTAAAAACAGGTACTGGCAGTCTCACAGAGCTGATCTGGAGAAAACGACGTTTGTCTTGCAGTCTGGTCTGATGGTGTGATGGCAGGGGCGCCAGAACCGGGGGGGCAGGGGGGGGGGGGGGGCAGCTGCCCCCCCCCCTGTACCCAAGCAGGGGGGGCAAGTGTATCTTTTTGGTCCCCCCCTGGAAAATCAGGTGACTATGGCAAGAGGGGGGGCAAAGCCATGGTCTTGCCCCCTCCCCCCCTTCCCCTCCTGCTCTCTCCCTCATCCCACCCAACAGAGAACTCAGTTTAGCTGTTTGGCAGA
Organism: Batillaria attramentaria; assembly: GCA_018292915.2. Classification (NCBI taxonomy): domain Eukaryota; kingdom Metazoa; phylum Mollusca; class Gastropoda; family Batillariidae; genus Batillaria; species Batillaria attramentaria. The sequence goes on along the minus strand of JACVVK020000186.1, from coordinate 664,250 downwards.
AAGTCGTCTGATAATCACTTTGGCCCCCCCCCCCAGGACACAACTGACGCTGAAGAACGCTCCATGAAACTACACACTTTACTCCTACAAGCTACAGTGCATGCGTGTCTCAGTGGAAAATGTCCAACACTAACACTGCGAGCTGAGGTTCGCCGTGCACCATAGGGGATCCCATTCTAACTTCACAATCAAGCTCAGCTAGTAAACATCATCGTACAGCTGAGGTACGCTGCCACTTTTCTTACATTAGCCTGACGTTTTCCTGTGCTTAGCCACCACGCAAAAGATGTAGCCACCAAAAAGTTTGTTCGCTTGGATCTCTAACACAGGATGTGACTTCCCCGATCACTCATGGTTTACCTGAACTAATGGTCACTATGCATTGTTACAGTTGTCACAGTTGTTACAAAGTGAGTAAAACATGCATGCACACACGCATGCACGCACGCTCGCACACACACAAGCGCTTTGGAGGTCAAGACAGGCTACGAACTGCTCTCAAGTCTACCCCAAGCTTTAGGCTGCTAAGATTAGGCAGGCCCGTGTTCATCGCTCCAATAATCATTAATGTCTCTCCACGCAGCAGAGCACAATATAGTGGCTACCATGCCTTGCTACTGTCAAAGGGAAGGATAACATTCACACCAGTGCTTCCTGAAGTTAAAAAAAAAAAAAAAAAACACCTACTAACTGCTACTGGTTACGCCAAGAGCCAATAAGGAAGAGCCAGCCATGTCCTGCAGGGTCAGGTTCACTCAGACAGTCCCACCCAGATGGGGTTTGCTTCACGGGGTGGGAATGAGCAGGTGTGGGGCAGTCACAGGCTCACCTGTCATTTGATCGGCAAATGACCACACTTTAACAATCACCACTTGACTGATAAACCCCCATTCTCCTCGTTCATCAAAGTCACTGTAAGGGCAATGCATGGTTAAAGCTACTCACTGTCCATTGTCAGCATGGTAGCCAATCGACCCCAAGCGCCATCCCAGCATCTCATTGGTCGGGTAAAGAGGATGACAGAGTCCAATACCGATGTGTCGTTTGTCACTGCACTTCACAACTTCAAACTCAAAGTAGGGCAAGTCAGCGCTGATTGGCGTTTTCGACACGAACAGTCCAAAGAACTCACGCTTGTCGAACTTGCTGCAATAATGAAAGCAGATGTTTGTTGACACTCTATGAATCAAACACTGTCAGATACACATACACACACACACACACACACACATCACACACACACACACACATGATGTCAGATACACATACAAACACACACATCACACACACACACACACACACATCACACACACACACATACACACACACACATCACACACACACACACACACACACACACACACACACACACACATGATGTCAGATACACATACAAACACACACACACACACACACACACACACACACACACACACATCACACACACACACACACACACACACACACACACACATCACACACACACACACACACACACACACACACACACACACACACACATACACACACACACACACACACACACATACACACACATACACACACACACAAACACACACACACACACACACACACACACACACATCACACACACACAGGGTCTGTGCTGATAGACACAGACTCGCGAGGTTTTTTGGCCAGAAAAGCAGGAAAACGACTTTGCCTGAAGAATGTGAAAAGCGGGGGGGGGGGGGGGCAGCGGCGGCGGTCAGGGTCTGTGCTGTCAGAT
>JACVVK020000186.1:605000-657500 GCA_018292915.2 Batillaria attramentaria | reverse complement strand
CCTCCGCCCCCCCCCCCCCCCTTTTTTTTGTTTTGTATGTTGCTTTTCATATAAAAAACAAATTCTAAAAGGCAAACCTTTTCTCCATTCTTCGTGCAGTAGTAAACAGCCTTCTCACCAGGCACATACTCCGACAGCCACTCACCCTCCACACCAAAACCATACACAGCGCCAGGCTCCAGTTCAAACCTTTCACAGATACGTTAAATAAGTGAAAATAAGCAAATTAATATCATGATTACAATAAACACCACTGGAGATGTCGCAACGTCAACCATGGACTTAATATCATCAGTAAATTTGAAAAAAAAATTAACAAGATGTATGTGAATGACGAACACAAATAACTAAGTAATGAAATATAGACTCAGTTGAGCTCACTGGTCAAAAGCGGGGAGCCGGGGTGGTCGAATGGTAGAGCGTTGGACTTCTAATGCTCGGGTCGTGAGTTCGATCCCGGCTGGGGCCAAATATTTGTGCTGGCTTTTTCATCACTGCCCCGTCTTTGATATCACCCTATGTGGTGTAAAAGGACGTTAAACCCCCAAACACATACACCAACACCAACCACTGGTCAAAAGCCCAATGAACCCTTGAAAAGTAAAAGTTGATCATGTCCGAAGCAGTTTCTACTGAATCAGCAGTATATTAGAAATAAAGATTAAAAAAATGGCCCAGAACAGCTCACCCTTCCACAGCACCTCCGCTGCGTTCTTTGGACTCCATGGGGAAGCGATCACCCATCAGGACGTCATGCATGATTCCAAGCACTAGTCCGGTTTCTTCTGGCTTGGTCTGCGAAAGACATTCCACTTGGTAGCAGGGATTAGTGCGACTTAATGGTTGCCGCGATACCACCATCCCAAGAACTTTTTCCGAGTTCGTGATGCTCCTGAAATATAGGGTGAAAACTGATTAGCTTCAAATGCTGAACTTTGAAATATGTAGAGTTTTCAAACTTCTGCATGAAGTGACAAGTGACATTTTGTAAAGATCTCCTGCTGAAATGTGCCAAAAATGTACAGATCATTCAATATATGAGGTTCACACTTAGCTAAGTGGAACACTGTCCCCACCCCCCACCCCCTTTCCCCCACCCCCACATGACAAGAGAAGACTACCACAAAAAACGACTATGCGACAGATGAAAGCTTCCATCAAGCAGATGCGAAAAGATATATTATTATTTTCTACGAAGCAGCTCTACCTACTGTTTATGCAGAGCCCAGATAAGTACACGTAGCCCAGAGTGCCCCGGGGATGTCGATGAGAGAGAGTCAATGACAATGACAATAATCTTTAATCTTTCTTTTCCAATGGTAAAAGTTTTGGCAGAAATACCATGTTCGAACTTGCCGAAGTTTCTAAACTACAAGAATATGAGCAAAGGAAGAACAATCCATAACCTACAGGAATAGAGGGAAAAGAGAGAGAGCGAGAGAGAGAGACAATGACAATGACAATCATAGAGAGAGATTTGGGGGGGGGGGGGGGGGGGGCAGCAAGAACAAAAAATGTGCTATACCTGAAGACTCCATCGTGGGTGAGAATACATTTGTGACAGATGTATCTGTCGAAGAAGCTGCCTGCACTGGCTGTGCTGGTCTCAACTGTAGGGTGAGCAGGGTTTATGGTTTCCTGTAATGGAAATTGGCCAGTACATGTACCTCTATGACAACAGGACCTGAGCTTTACACTGCAGTTACAATCACACCACTTATCAAGTGTTGTTTAATTAACCCTTTCAGCTCCAATCTCGTATTTGGCATGCACAGAGATGAGCGCCAATCGCGCATTTCGGCGGGCATGGCACATGAAGTGTTACGCCCTCTGAAAGACACTGGCCTTTTTTCAAAATTCACATGAGTACTTGGAGCAAAACAAATATACACCTCATAAACTACACCCAATCTGCTACCATTTAAAGAAAAAAAAAGTAAATTGGCACTTTTTTCAGAAGTTACAAGAGATTAAATACAAGAGGTGCACAGAGCCTGCAGTCAGCCAGAAAACACATGGCGCTGAGCAGTGCTGTATCCCAGAGTGGCTGGCTATGAAGGGGTTAAAGGCCTTGCAACACGGCTGATCACAAGCAAAGTAGGTATTCATAGGGCTAAGAGCCTTGCAAGCAACGATTGCAAGCACAGACCTACCACAAAAAACACAAAAAAAAAAACACACAGCCTACCGAAGTAAATCGCTGGTGTTCTTACCAAATTTTATCAGTGAACAGACCTCTGTCATCATTTGGGAAAAGGTAGTATATGCGTCACGGATCTGAGAGGCACATACGCTCTTTATCCAGATGGGGGCAGACCTCTCTCGAGCAAACATTTTTAGTTAATCGGAAAAAAAGGTCAAACTTTGTGGCCGTTCAAAAGCCCTAAAAATGTTTACATAGCAAAAAGAACCATCAGACAGACTGAGACTTTCACTGACCTTGCTGAGGACCAGAGCAATCGTGTTTGCAATGTGGCTGCGCACTTCGGCTGGATCACAACTGGCATCAAAGGGGACGAGAACCTGAGTCAGGTTTGGCGCCACAAGATGTTCAAACAAAGGCTGCAAAAAAATTGAAAAAAAAAAGGAAAAAAGTCAGGTTCTATAAGGCTCATGACACACAGGCGATGTTTTTCGTTTGAACAAACATGGAAAACAACTCGTGCTTTTTAAAAATTAGGGCATGTTGTTGCTGCAGGTCACACAAGAAACACGGAAAAGCACAATGTTGGCCGATTGTTTGAACTTAAAACACTCCTGTGTGACATCAGCCTACGACTGTATGACATGTACATATACAGGGCTTTAGATATATGTAAGATCTGCTATACAACAATATTGTTTAAAAAAAATAAAAAGTGTTTGCCAAATGCATGAAATCTGTGCTTTTAACACAATTTCTGCCGTGCAAGTTATACAGGCACCTATACCCCTGCCCAGAATTAAAATCATCATCAACATTTTTTTCTTCTCTCCATCTAGAATCGTGCAACTTCAAAATCTGTCCAACTATGCATGTAAGCAGAGTGTTCTCAGTTTGCAAAAGATCTATTCAAGAAACACTACGTTTGCTCAATTCTTGCATAAAGCAGCCCCAAAAGAATGCAGGCAGGAGTTGACAACAGAACCAGAAGAACGGGAGAATTCAGTGACATGTGTTACATGTATTCTGGGAACTGGATGGCTGAGAGCTAGGTCCAGTGGGATGAGGTAGGGTGGGCCAGGATTAGGTGGAGTGGTGGGGGATGGGGGTTAGGCGGAGGTGGTGGGTGGGAGATGGGCTGGGATTTGGGAGGGGTTAGGTGCTTCAGTCACTCACAGTCTGCGGGTCAGCCTCCAGCAAGTTGACTGTCCAGTCCTTCAGCGAGCAGTGCTGCATGTAGTGCAGGTTCTTTCGCGGTTCTGCCTTCTGGCTCTGCAGGTATGTGGCTGTGGAGACCTGCGTCTTCAGGGGGACGATCAGCACTTGTGCTTCTCTCTTCTCTTCCACACTGTGACCTGTAGTGAGGTGATGTCGGAGATGTGCGAATGTAATTTTCAGCAGGTACTTGATTGTTTGTGTCTGTGTGATGTTTGTCAAACTCTGTGTGTGTGTGTGTGTGTGTGTGCGCGTTATTGCGTGTGTGCGTTATTGCATGTGTGTGCATGTCTGTGAAAAACTGCCACCTTTGAAGCTGTACAGATCTTTTGTCAGCTAGGAGGATGTTTTATTTGGTCATAGCGACCAGTTTTGTGACTTTGTGTAAAATACGCCTCTTTTTTTTTTTTTTCTTTTGTTTAGCCTATTGTCCATTCCTGAACAGACTGGGACTAGACAAAGCTTCTAAAAATAGGCACCAATCAGCACCATCTGGCTAGTCCTCAGCACACAACCAAATAACATCATCTACTCATGACATGCATGGTACACTTCTAGAACAACATATAATAATAATAATAATAATGAGTATTGTATAGGCGCTTTACCCATTTCGTAAATCAGCTCAAAGCGCCGCGAACTGCACCCAACACGCACGCTCACGTGAATCACATGCATTCTCTCAAACACTGGACATAAACACATTACAATCACGTGGTGCGAAGGGTCAGCTCAGCTTTTTAAATCTCAGAATTTAGAATTGCATTTATTTTTCAGATTTGCTGGGTTGAACATTTCCAAAGCAGAAGTGGAGGAAGCCGGAGTACCCGGACGATCCGCCCGAATGAACGATGCCACATACAAGAAGGAAAAATTCTTCGCCCTGAGTGGGACTCGAACCCCTGACCTCTCGCACTGGTGACATGTCTCTTAACCACTAGACCAACGACTGCTACATATATGCCAGTCAGAGATGCCACAATGGTCTCAGATGCTATATTGTGACCAAAGTGACTGATTCTGATGAACACAGTACATTCACGAGAAAAGTTTTCCACATGCTGTTGTATGCCTGTCATATGTATTGAAACTTTAAAAAAAATAATAATAATAATTTTAAAACGCATTCACTTACTGTTTGGGTCAGACAGGCAAGGGCAACCCTTGGTCTGACCCACATTGCGCAGGTGAACGATGGACGTTGCCATGGCGCTGACCTGTGACTTGGGACATGCTGTCTTCAATGTTGCAAGGCCAGCGTCTGTCACCTTGGAACATCCATCCAGCTTCACCTGCACAAATCAACAAAAGACAGTCCAATAAATGTTTTCCTGTAGTCCTATCTGGGGTGTGGCGGAAATACAGAAAATCAGAGCGCACATGAATGCTCTGAATATAAGAAACTACAACTGTACTACAAAAAGAGTACAATAAAACTAATCACCAAAAAAGTTCACAAATTCAGGCGTTAACAACACACTAGAGAGACAATGACTAATTTGCTAGCTTAACAACCGTCAGTCTCTGGCAACAGAGATAAATTCCTCCAAAGATGAAGTGAGGCTGCCCATATTGTGGGGTACCTGAAAATGCTCACATGCCTAATCCTCTCATCCAATGTGAAGACCCGAGGGGTGTTCAGCCCAGGAACTCCATCAACAACAGTAGGCTTCAAAGAACAATTGCACTTGTGAGTGTGCATGCACGCTCTACTGGTCCATCTTAACATCCAGAAGAGCTCTTAAGCTCTATTAGGCTGTGCAAGCAGAAATTCAGACAGACTGAAGAGCATGTGGGGTGTTCACGTGTGTGTCTGGAAGAACGTGTGAAACTGAAAGGAAGAAGAGAGGGACAGTGGAGCTGGGAGTAAGTTCCCAGTAATGGCACTGCAAGCAGTGGCCAATTAGCAGTTCAAGTTACCCCCCCCCCCCAACACCCCCACCCACCCACCACACACACACACATCTTAAGAATCAAAACAGAGGGAAAAAATCCCCTTAAAAAAAAAGAAAAAAAAGGCTTCAGAGACAACTTACAGTGACATACGAGTCTTCTTGCAAAATCTTGGCAAGCCAGCTTAGGCCAACATCTGTCACAAGGCTGCATCCCAGAAGGTTGATTTCTGACAAGTTCTCTGTCAATGCCTGAAAAATGATGAAGACATCTTACCAGTTAGCAACAAACTTGTATTAACTCCGTTCCCACCATGTACGTTTTTGCCGTCCCTTGTCAAATAAGACTGTAAACTCAATAAATGCATCAGAGTTTTGCTTAAAGATCTAAGCTCCCAACAAAAAGCTTTCCGAAGTGTGAAGAAATTTTACAGAGTCGACCGTACAAGCACAGTCAACTCTGTCACAGTTGCAGAGTTTTCAGCACTTCGGGGACCCTCATAAAACCAGAGCACGAGTCTGCCGTGACACTATTTGGCTTTTGGTCAGTGAGCGAGACACATCACTACAGTGTCTAGCGGATGTTGAGTGCCAAACGATCTTTCTCACTCAGTGTCAAAACGCAAACTGAGCTGTGAAATCAGGCTGCCCTTGGCTTTTATTGGGGTTTCAGGGACACTGAAAACTCTGCAACTGTGACAGAGTTGACTGTGCTTGCACGGTCGACTCTGTACAAATTTTTCACACTTAGGAAAGCTTTTTGTTGGGAGCTTAGATCTTTAAGCACATGATAATAAACATGAAAGCAAGTTTGTGTTTGAACGACATCTCACTCATAAAACCAATCGTGCAGCACAAAGAGAATCAGGCACACGGGGAATCCTCATGTGCAAAATGTGTTAAAGGCCCTCATTCTAATATTACATATACGAGGCCTCACTGGAGACCACTTTTGTTTGGGAAAAGTTTCTGATGTGAATGTGCCTGTACGCTCAAATTAGTCTCCCTCGGAGTGCAATCCACTGAGGTCTAATAGTCGTGCAAAGAAAAAGTATAATGACCCAAAGCTCTCGGCCTAGGCTGCCTTGCCCGCAACCCTCAAAAAGTGATAAAGCCTGAAACAAATATAGATATCTTACTGTGGTCAATGAGGATCCAATCAGCTTAAGCACTGCGTCTGTACAGTATCCATTTGCTTTGAAGTTGATGGCTTCAATTCCCTTCTTTCCGGACAGCAGGGCCTGAAAGTGAAAAGACAATGTTATGTCTTGGTGTAAAATGGAAACCAACTCCACACTAGAAAAATGAGAAATGGCTTGCTTGTTTGAGGCAGAGAGGTCCTCAGTATAAGACAAAATGCACATGAACATCTCCAGAGCAATCACTTTTAGCCAGTTAGAAAATAGGTCAAACTTGGCTGCAGTTCAGAGACTCCACAAGCTTTCACACCCCCAACAAAGAAACCAGTCACTCATTCAAGTCATTGCATGCAGTTTATGTGCAAATAGACCTCTGACAGACCTTAAACAAACTGCCACCTACAAGGGCAGGAAACAGTACCACCTGTGGACCCTAGCCACAGTAACGAGGTGTTGCAGGGATGGTCCATTCAACATGCTTAATATTTCTGGCAGTACATTCAGAAAAAATAAACAGTACGCAAAGAGCAATAGCTTCTCATTTGCTAGAAACATTAAAATTAGTCAGTTTGAGTTTTTGGGTTGTTGTTTTTTTTAACACAAAAAACAGCATCATATACAAAGTCTGGCAGCCAAGAAAGGCAGAAATCACTTACTTTTAGTGATTTCTCAAGCTGATCTAGAGGAATGTAGCCATTAACAAACGCTTCATCAGCATCGAAGGTCACCTCGACCCGATCAGCTGCAATAAAACTAGATACTGATTTTCATAGCTACAATATACAGGCAAACTAAAACGTGAACTCCTACCAGTTCACTCCCCTTAATATCTGACTCAAAAGTTACACGGTTCATACCCAGTCCCTGACAAAGAATTTCTGCAGAATTCCTGAATTGGCTGTACGAAAAATACATATAAGAGACCAACAAAACCGTAAGTTTGAGTAAAAATGACAAAAACATGAGCCTAGAATGTTGAGTGGGGGGTATTTGGGAGCACTTTTATCCAAAACAGCTGAACTGGTAAGAGTTAACCTCTGATAAAATGATTCACATGCTAACAGAGCAAAACATATTTTAAAAACAAGAAATGAGTTTACCTGAGCTGTGCCCGGCGTCTTGACTTGCAGCTTTGGGCATTGTGAGTTGGGGGAGGTTGGGGGAGGTTGGGGGGGGGGGGGTACCAAAGCTTTTGCTTTTTTTTTTTTTTTCTTTCAAAAACTGTGCATGGTGATGTCTTCCATGTCAAAGACAACTGTTGATGTTACACATCCCCCCTCTTGCACTTCACCTGTTGAAAAGTGATAACAATGAAATCAAATAAACTGACTCAGTGACTCAGCTTTGCTAATTCTGCATTTTGTACGTTACATTTACTGTACTCCATTGTGATGCAGTCTCAAGTGACCAGTCTAACAATATACCACCCATGACCCACTCAGATCTGTCTCTTTTGGCCTGTAGACAACAGGGACATCTAGACAGCCAGAGTATCTGGAAAGCATGGTTTAGGGATGCCAACTTGCAGCACGGTTGGGCAAATACTGCAAGGGCTTGGTCTTTTTGGCTTGTTTGTTTTGTTTTGTTTTGTTTTTGTTTTTTTGTTTTTTTTTTTTTTTTTTTGGGGGGGGGGGTTTGGGCAGAGTTTTTTTTTTTATTACTATGAACATGTACTGTACTTACTTGCCTATGTTGTATGTAAATCTTGTGAAACCCATATATATATATAATCCACTCTCCTATTCTTGAACAGTTAAGAAACGTGCTTGCCGGTTAGAAATAAAGCTCTCCTTAAAAAATCTTTCCGTGGCCTCTGTATACACATCCTAGATATATCTAACTATTCATCCATCTACTCTGAAGTGCAGTGTTTAGATGCCTTCTCTTGCAAGCTGGCATAAAATCCCAGTAGAACTGCAAATCAAAGGAAAAAGAAACTGTGTGCTGTCAAAGCCCGAGGCAAAACTATATGAAACTGATGCTGGACCAATTTGACGCCCCCCCACCCCCCCCCAAAAAAAGATCAAACTAGATCTCCTTTGAAAAAAATTATTACATAAATGGTGTAAAACCTCAACTCTCTTATGAACTGGTGCGTGGCAACTCACAAGATCTTTTCTTGTAAAATCTAGTGATGTGTGCGTGCTCTAAGAAGTGTCTGTGCGTGCTCTAAGAAGTGTTGTCTGCTGGTAACTCCAAGGGGAGATCATAGCAACACTACTAGTTTCACTTTTCTGTGAATCCGTAGAGCAAATGTTCAAGAATACAGATGGTATGACGAAGGGATGAACGACCGTAAGCCCTGCATTTCTACTGTCCTACTTCATGTCCTTCCTAAAGATCAATTTTAAAAAATTCTCATCAAAAAGTTTTTCTTTACATGTAAACCTGACAGTATAGAGAGATTAGTTTGGGTGTATTCCTGAGGCATTATCATATATTTTGGTGTACATGTATTTCACTATTTAGCTGAACCCCACTGGCACCTAGCCAGGTACGTAGATTTCTGGATAACAAAGCTATCTCTCCCACATTTCCCGAGCTGTTTCTCAAAATAATTTCTTTGTGCAACCGCATTCAGTTCACGCAACTGTTATGACAGTAAGTTTATTTTAACTCACAGTACTTTTACTCATTTTCGGGATCTGCCAGCTTGCGGGCACTTCGATTTATGGTATTTTGATGGTGTCATATAATATTATTTAGGTTATCCAGTCTGTGGCGCTTGATCGCCTGTTGACGGCCGTCTCATGTGGACAAAGTTTTCGATGATAGACGGTAAAGAGTCTTCTGTGCCTAGCATAAACTATGGAAATGCGCAGGTCTATCCCTCTGCTTCATTGTCTTTCCAAATAATTATCTAAACTCAGTGAAATAGTACGCACCAAGAACCACACAGCACGGCACCCTGGCTCACACGCGCGGCCATGCACGATCATAGCAGTCCTCCACTTCCTTCGCAACCACCCTAGCAACAAGGATGCACTTGTTCGGCGACGTGACAGATGGTATGCAAAACTCACGCACTCTTGAAAGAAAAGTAAAAGGTGTTTGGGTTAGTTTGAATACCTACACGAGAAATGCACAGCAACCTTCATAAAGATGCATGCTGACTAACAACTTTGCTAACAGCTTCCACAGCACACCGGCCTCGCGCAGACCCGGAACACGTCGGCCGAGGCTTTCAGTCACAGGCGCACGCGCCGGCGAGGGCCTTTCCTCATCAGACCAGTGATCAGAACTAGAGGCTTGCGAGGACGGCAGAGAGCCACAAAGATGCCCGCGGCCGGTGATAGTTAAACTACTGCATGTGCTTCTCAGTCTCCACAGCTTCAAAAACTTGTACCGAGCAGAACTGGCTGAGCACTGTCTGCGGTACTGACACCACTGAGATACTGACAAAACCAGAATCGCCGCCTGTGATTTCAGAATATTATTACTGACTCCGACAGAAAATAAAAAAGGCGCCTCAGTCAGTGCGTTGTCAAAACAAAACGACACTCGACAGGCATGACTGAATACTTGAGACACTTAAAAGGTCTCTCCACTCCCAGTATTGATCCAGCGACATACTGACCCAGTTCAGTTACGGACGTTTTGAACAGTGCGGCTACGCCGACTTGATCAATACTAGTGAGACTTAGCAGGATTTCGTACGGAGGACTTCGTTGAGCAGCGTAACCCATTTACGTGTAAATCAGGCTCACACGGCAGAGGCCGCGAGCTGCTAACGCGCTGCGATTAGCTAATGGTACCCGTAACGTGCCTAATTTACATGCAAGTGGGTTACGCTGCTCAGCGAAGTTCTCCGTACGAAGCACTACTAAGTCTCACTAATGACAACTGCTTTTGATTAACTCTGATTTGGCTATAGAACACGAACGGTCTGCGTTGCTTTTTTCTCTTTCTTTCTTTTTGCGTACTCCGGCACCGCTGCGTAGGTGGATGGGTAGTATAGTTTTATTTGTTTTTGTTTGTTTTTGTTGTGTGTGTGTGTGTGGGGGGGGGTTGGGGGGGGGTGTTTGTTTTGTTTGTTTTTTTGTTTGTTTTTGTTTTGTTTTTTTGTTTTGTTTTGTTTTGTTTTTTTTTGGGGGGGGGGGGCTGCCCCAGCTCAAGTGGCGTTCCTCCCTGGTCATGGGTTATGTAGCAAGTGGGGTGTAGCAGTGTAGCAAGTGGGGTGTAGCAAGTGGGATGTAGTGGTGTAGCAAGTGGGGTGTAGCAGTGTAGCAAGTGAGGTGTAGTGGTGTAGTAAGTGGTGTGTAGCAACACATATTTATGGGTGGAATCCACGGAGGGCTCGAAAGCCGCCTGGAGCTTTTTTTTTTACGTATGATGATGGAGATGAGGATGATGGTAAGATGATGCTATGGAGGTCCGTGTGGTTTGGGACTGCGGGTCAGGGCCGCATTCCACGCTTCCTGTCATAAATATCCCGGCGTTTTACCAGGCCCGGGAACTACGGCACTTGCGGTGCCGGCCGCGTAATCATCCACATCATAAGACGTGTCATACCAAGGGAAGCAACTTCCCCCCCCCCCCAAGTCGCACCCGTGGAGTGGGTGAATCTCGGCTGTGCGGCAATAACTTCAGTCCCCATTGGGCACACCCGCTCTGGGTAGGAGCCGACCTAGGTAGGAAAAATTCCGCTTGCCTCGGCTGGGACTCGAACCCGGGTCTCCCGGTCCATGTTCCGAAGTGCTAACAGTACACTACACTGCCGGGGCGGTTAGATGGGTAGTATAGTTAGTAGGGAGTGGGTTGTTGTAGTATTCTTGTTTTGGTTTATACATGTACAACTATGTTCTCTGTTTTAACGGTCCCCCAGACCATTCGACTGCCGAGGGACAGTGACTCATTTTCTGAGTGTTGTCTGTCGGTGCGTCATTTTATGCGTCATTCTGTGCGTCCTTCCGACTGTAGACACTCCTGGTGGTGGGGCTTTCCGGCTTCGCTCGACAGAGCCTGACTCACTGACAGCTTCTAGTCCAGATAATCCACATTTCCAACGACAGTTCAGTTCCATTGCAGTCCTTGGGATCGGGTAGTTAAAAAAGAAAGAAAGAAAAAAAAATGAATGAGATCCCGCTACGCCATATGCTTCATAGATTTTAATTGTAATAGATTCACACACACACACACACACACACACACACACACACACACACACACACACACACACACACACACACACACACAAACACACTGACACACACACACGCTCATTAGGCTTGGTCATTTACTAAGCCCGCGACATACGTTTTCAACTGAGTAGAATAATTATTTCGCTCGTAAGTTCGCCTGTTACGCTCGAAATACTCTGTCTTGATGATGTGAGCATAGAGGTCATATAAGCATTTCCCATTTAATGGTCAAATCATCGTACTTTTGCAATACAGATACGACCGAAGATGCGGAGAAGACAAATACATCAGAGCCGACAGTGATGCATCCCTGTTCTGGGTCCGTCACTTCTCTAGGCACCTGCGACTGACGACGCCCAAATCGGGCTAACCGAGACCAAGCCGAGCTAAGTGATACCTAAGAAGGAAAAAACAAAAAATACTCGGTGACAAGGAAAGTGGACAGGAGCCTGGAGAACCGACGGACCCGGAACAGGGATGACCGCAGGGACGAAGATAATGGCAGGAAACAGGAAATGCGTCACCAGTTTCCATTCAGTTTCCGGTCGAAATTCGCGATGGGAGTGAGGCTCGCTGTCTGCTTTTAAAGTGAAAAGTTAATAGCTAGACTGTTTCGGGTGTCAAGTTTCTTCGGCTTGTCTTTGTCCATTTCCTGCAGAAATTGCTAGAATCTATTAGCCGTCACGGGATTCAGTTTGCGTAAGCCAGCCCAGATAACTGAGTCGGTATGACGGAAGGCAGTGTTCTGTACTGGCTTAATTATATATAAAAAAAACGATGTTTGCCCAGAGAAACCGGACATTACATTAAACTTTACTATTCTTGGAATAAAGCCTTTGTGAAGCATCTTAGTCAGGGGTTGTAAACAACCATAACGTAACTGGTTGGTCACTCAGGAACACATTATTCAGTTTGAGACGACATTCAGTACCACAGACGTATAGATCTAGACGCACCGCCGCACGCTGCCACCGCTGCTTGCGAGTGTCGCAACGCGGCGGCCATCTTGCTGATACCAGAACTCAGAGGCTCTGTGTATAGGACGCCTCGTTCGAAATACAAAGTTCTTTAGAAAGACGTCATCAGAAATGTGACGTAAGATAAAGCGGACCAATGCTATGCGCGCTATGTAAACAGCTGATAGCGTCTGGCCAATGCTATGCGCGCTATGTAAACAGCTGGCACTTCCAGGTACTAGCAACATGGCGCGCGGCGGCGTCACTTTTCCGGCACCGCGGTGCGTCCCTCGCTGTACGTCTGTGTTCAGTACACACAGCGAAAGCATCAAATAAAACTTTCACTGACGAAGCCGGACGGATCTGAGCGGCGGCTTTGTGTGTATATGACATACCACAGTCGAGATAAATCAGTGTCAAATGTGTTTTCCTTTTACACCACTCGCCAGTGCGAACTTTCAGTGAGTTAACTATGAGTGCTTTACGTCCGAAAATAGTAATGAAACAGACAGCGAAAGTGTGAGTTATGACTTTCCATAATGCCCACTCAGTGGTTTACGTTCACAAAAACACACTCCAGTTAGGTCATCAATCAGAAAGTGCTTCATTTCAAACATTTGGAACTCGATGGTTCTATTGTTTGCGTAGCTACCTCGCCGGAGGCTCGGTAGCTACGCAAACAATAGAACCATCTCGGGGTTAGTCTTTCGCCGTAAACCACTCGAAGTAATCACGTAAGCTCTATGTTGGTTGGTTGGTTAGCTGGGGTTTATCGTCCACGCCACAACGAGGTGATTGCAGACGGCCCTAGGGGGCAGGTTATGGGGGATGGGGATAGCTACCCTAACTGTACAGTCCAGCTGAACACTTATTCAATCCAGTCAGACTGCCAGGTCGGCCACATTTTATGTATCCTTGACTGTAATGGACAAGTTACACAAACAGATCCAGTTCACAGTCAGTGGAAGCGGGGCAACGTGAAAAAGGCCTGTACAAATTTTGGCCCTGTCGGGATTCGAACCCGGGACCTTTCGATCTCGAGTCCAACGCTCAAACCGTTGAGCCACCGACTCCCCCCAGCTCTATGTCAAATGTGTTTTCTTTTTATTGTATGCAGTCCTCAGGCAGTAAACGAGTACTCTGATACTCAGTCTGAGTTTGCAATCCGTTTGCTTCTTCAGTTCTTTCTTCGGCGGGTTGGTTGTTTGGTTAGTTGCTTGGTTGGTCACATGGTTGGTTGGTTGCTTGCTTGCTTGCTTGGTTCGTTGGTTGGTTGGCTGCCTGCTTGTGGTTTGGCAGGATTGACTGAGTAATTTAAGAGAGAGAGAGAGAGAAGTGACTTTACTGGTTGGTTGCTTGGTTGGTCACATGGTTGATGCATTGGCTGGTTCGTTGGTTGGCTGCCTGCTTGCGGTTTGGCAGGATTGAATGAGTAATTTAAGAGAGAGAGAGAGAGAGGGAGAGATGATGATGATGATGATGATGAAACTTTATTTATCAACGGTAAAAGTTTTGACAGAAATTCGCCAGTTTGCAAACTTGCCGTTGCTAATACTACAGAGACTATCTACAAAGGAAAAAAAGGAAGCAAAATATAAAAAGGTATTATGCACTAAACTACAAGAAACAAAACCATATAGAAAATCGTCTATCAGGTCAAAACGCATTCACACACACGTACCACCTTTGTAAACACAAATCACTGATATAATACTGAATTGATGTAAAATAGAAAATCAAAATAACAGGTTGCCGCGTAACGTACGTTACGCGCGATCCATCAGGTACTGTTTGAGTGCACGCTTAAACGTAGAAGTAGATATATTTAGTTTCAGGTGTGAAGGGAGAGAATTCCATTGTAATGCTTCAGCGAAGGAAAGGCTTGTTTTGAATAAGTCAATACGGGGTAATGGTAAGCGCAGGATGCCATTCCTCGAGGTCCTCTCATGCTTCTGATTTAGATTAAAAAGAGTTTCCAGATATGGTGGCATTGTCTCGTTGAAGATTTTATGTATGAATACACACTTATTGTAAGTAAGCTGATGTTCAAGGCTAAGAAGATTAAGTTTTTTATTTAATTTTTCGCTAGTTGGGAGAGGTTCTGGAAGAACCATTTTAACAGCTCTCTTGTGCAGCGAATTGAGTCTGGCCATATGGACATCGCTGCACCCGTCCCAAATTGTGGAGGCATAAGTAATATGTGAGGTTATATTTGCGTAAAAAAACAGCTTTCGGCTATGGATATCAGTTATGTGCCTTAGCTGAGAAAGTAAATATACATTTTTCGAAAGAGTTTTACACAGTGCATTTATCTGGGCCTCCCATTTCAGCTGATCGTCAACAATAACACCTAAAAATCGATGGTTTGTAACTTGCTGAACCGGCTGGCCGTTCAAACAAAGGTTTAATGGGGACAGATGGCGCTGATGTTGTTGCCGCGTTGTGACTAGCATACTTTGTGTTTTATTGGGATGTAAGACCATGTGGTTGTCATGACACCATGTTACTACTTCATTTATGCTATCTTGCAAACACATGTTTATTTCTGATACGTGTTTGCCGGTAGCATGCAAACTAGTATCATCAGCAAACATATCGCAGTTTACATTTGTGTTAGTGACATGCAGGGGTAGGTCGTTAATAAACAGGATAAATAGCAATGGGCCTAAGATGGACCCCTGCGGTACCCCATAACGAACGTGCCCATCGGCGGAGTATTTACCGTTGATATAGACACACTGCTTTCTATCATCTAGATATGAGCGGAAGAATGAGAGTGCACTTTTGTCTATTTGATAGCTTTTTTAAAAGAATACCGTGATCCACCAAATCAAAGGCCTTACGTAGATCTAGGAAAACAGTGCCAGACATTAGATTGTTATTTACTGCAGATAGCCATTTGTCAATTATACCTGTCAACGCAGTATGACATGAATGGTTTGGTCTGAACCCAGACTGGCTAATACTGAGGAAGTTATTTTGTTCAAGAAATTCAAGCAAATGAGTGTGAACATGCCTCTCCAATGGCTTTGACAAAGCCGACAGTACTGAGATGGGACGATAATTGTTGATATCGTTCAGATCTTTAGACTTGGGAATTGGTACTACATTTGCTTTCTTAAGCAGATTTGGGAAGCAACCTTGATCGATACAAAGGTTGAAGATAAACGTTAGAGAATCGATAGTGTGTGGTAACGACATTTTTAAGGCTTCACTGTTGATTCCATAAATTCCAGTTGATTTTTTGTTTGGCATGCTTTCAATGTACCTCCCGACTTCTGCCACTGTTATGTATGGGATGTGAAATGTTTTAGAAATATGTTTAGCCTCACAGTGACGCCTGAGACTACTAGGAATGGTGTATGGAGCAGTGTTGATATCGTGTGCTGACTGAGCTAGTGATTCAGCAGCAGATAAAAATTGGATATTAAATTTATCAGCAGTAAACTCAGGTGGAATTTCAGAGTTGGTTTTACCCTTAGTGATCATATTCAGAGCTTTCCAAATGGATGAGGTGTCACGGTTATCGGAGATCAGCTGGTTAAAGTAAGATTTCTTAGCGGCTCTAACTAAATATTTTACAAGGTTACGTTGACCTTTGTATTCGTCAAATCGTTTTCCCTTTTTTGAGTTTATCCCTAAGCGCCATTGCTTTTTTAATATCACTAGTTAACCACGGCGGTAGTTCAGCACGTTTGACACGTTTTTCTCTCAAAGGTGCATGCTTGTCAAGGACCCCGAGGAACAGATTCATCCAGCATGATAAGGCACTATCAGGACAAGTATGATTATACACATCATTGAAGGATGTAGAGAGAGAGAGAGAGAGAGAGAGGGAGCACTGTGAAATATGACGCACTTTTACTGGTTGGTTCTTGGTTGCGTTTATGTGGATGGTTGCTTGGTTGGTTCGTTGGTTGGCTGCCTGCTCGTGGGCTGTCAGGATTGACTGAGTAATTCACCAGAGAGAGAGAGAGAGAGAGAGAACACTATAGAAAGTGGTGCACTTTACTGGAGCGCTGTTAAAAAAATCGTTCTCGTTCTTGTTTCTGGACAGTCAGTTGATTTTCAACAGGATGCGAGAAATTGAGAATAGTGCAAAGGAAATCAACTGTCCGTCGGTCTGTTGGCCCGCCTCTCTACTAAGAGCACCGAAGTGCAGTAATGAGAATAGAGTAATCGAGTGTGACGTACATACAGTACCAGGGCCGGATCAATCAGTTTTCAGGGAGGGGTGCTGCATTTTGCCTATTGCCCGGGTCTTGTATAAGGCCAAACACAACAACCGCCGTTTTTGAGTTTCTAACTGTTGTTATATACGGCACTAAAAAACACAAGCGTTACAACTCAATTTTAAACAATTATTTACAGTTTGGTGCTACTGGCGGGGGGTTGGGGAGGGGGGTGCTGTAGTACCAAAGCACCCCCCCTTCCCCCCCCCCCCCCCCCCCCCCCCCCCCTGGATCCGGCCCTGAGTACGCCTCTCGTGATGGAACATCTGGTCAGTCTGAGGACGACACAGGCAACTTGATGTCGCATGCCGCCATGATGTCAGCATGATTCCATTAGCGCGTCGGAAGCTGTAGAGTGATACCTCTGTGTGGAAAAAAAGGTCTTTCGAGCTATGGATTTGATAAGAACTTAAGGCTTTTTTTCAGATAACCGTAGAGTTCGCGTCTTACAACTTCAAAACATGGGATGGGCGGAAGCAAAGGCTTCGTGTGCTAAGGTCTTTGATGGAAGTGGCGTGTTAGAGGTGAGCTTTTCTTCTTTTTTTTCAAAGAAAAAACAACATTTACATAACATTACAAGGAGGCCAATATATATATATATATATGCCTACATGTACATGTATCTGGAAGCCGACAGTCGCGGTACGCGTAAGATCTCTCTGTCTCTCTCTCTCTCTCTCTCTCTCTGATAGCAGTGCGACTGGGTTAATTTTCGTCACCGTGGTCGGTTGTTTTTGCCGTACTTTACTTAGTTTCGGGTGGTTTCTGTTATGGCGTGTATTTTGTTCGGATAAACTAATGTCATTTTTTTGTTCCATTTTCAGTTTGTTAGCAGTTTTTTTTTTCTCCTGTACTCTATATTTTCATTGTGGTTACAGTGTTGTTGTTGTTGTTGGGTTTTTTTCTCGGATAAACTGATGTCATTTTTGTTCCATAAAATTTTTTGTTTGTAGTTTTGTTCTCCTGTTGTCTGTATTTTCGTTGTGGCTTCAGTTGTGTTTTTAGTCGAACAAACTGATGTCATTTTTCTTTCATTTTCGTTTGTAGTTTTGTTCTCCTGTTGTCTGTATTTTCACTGTGGTTTTTCAGTTTTCCCGGATAAACTAATGTCATTTTTGTTTGTAGTTTTGTTCTCCTGTTGTCTGTATTTTCACAGTGGTTTTTTCAGTTTTCCCCCCGGATAAACTAATGTCACTTTTGTTCTCCTGTTGTCTGTATTTTCACAGTGGTTTTTCAGTTTTTTTCCCCGGATAAACTAATGTCATTTTTGTTTGTAGTTTTGTTCTCCTGTTGTCTGTATTTTCATATTGGTTTTTCAGTTTTTTTCCCCGGATAAACTAATGTCATTTTTGTTTGTAGTTTTGTTCTCCTGTTGTCTGTATTTTCATAGTGGTTTTTCAGTTTTTTTCCCCCGGATAAACTAATGTCATTTTTGTTTGTAGTTTTGTTCTCCTGTTGTCTGTATTTTCACAGTGTTTTTTTCAGTTTCCCCCCCGGATAAACTAATGTCACTTTTGTTCTCCTGTTGTCTGTATTTCCATAGTGGTTTTTCAGTTTTTTCCCCCGGATAAACTAATGTCATTTTTGTTTGTAGTTTTGTTCTCCTGTTGTCTGTATTTTCACTGTGGTTTTTCAGTTTTCCCGCTGGATAAACTAATGTCATTTTTGTTTGTAGTTTTGTTCTCCTGTTGTCTGTATTTCCATAGTGTCCTTTTTGATGTCAGTTTTGTTCTATTTTTGTGTGTAGTTTTGTTCTCCTGTTCTGTGTATTTTATTGTGGTTTCAGTTTTTTTCGCCGGATAAATTAATGTTATCTTTGTTTCATTTTTGTTTGTAGTTTTGTTCTCCTGTTCTCTATATTTTCATTGTGGTTTCAGTTTTTTCGGTTTTTGTTGTTGTTGTTGTTGTTTGATAAACTAATGTCATTTTTGTTTGTAGTTTTGTTCTCCTGTTCTCTGTACATTCATGCATTGTTGTGTCGTTTATTGTGGTGTTGTTTGGTGCACATGAATTTTTCTTCCTTTTTTTATCGTCCGGAAAGTAAAGGGGAGCAGAATTAAGACAGTGTTTTTGTACTGGAAGCCATAAGGGTTGCTTATTTAGTTAGTTCACATATTTTGTTGCGTGTCAACAGGCCCCCTTTCACCATGAATGACCGCGGAACCAAAGCATTCATATTCTGGCTCCTGTTGACGTCACCGGCTGTGCATTGCGACACATATTATGAGCCGCTGCCTACTGACGTCACACCTCGCACTGAATCCTCCGGAACCAGGCCAGTTCAGTTTTTGGTACAAATCTCAGTCAATACTGTCAATTTTTTTTAAACCGAAGGCTTTGCAGATGTATGCAAAATACACAACTGACATACGAGGGTGTGTCAGCGAACTGAAGAAACCAATGATATCGGCTGTAGGTTACAGAACCATAGTTTAAAATTCAAGGTAAATTTTAAAGTTATTTCTACAGCGTGTATAGGAGGATAAATCGTAAATCATTTGTGTACCTGACTGTTTGAGAGAAGAGTGAGTGAGTATACATAATAATAATAATAATCTTATGTCAATAGCAAACACCCGAATGCGGCCGCAATCACTTCAGATCATGTTTCGTCGGGTTCAAATGCGGATGCCAAGACAGATGGCATACCCAACATCACCACAGCGACTTCACAATCACCTGAGCAAGGCCCACCCCTTAGACATCAGTTCTCGGGTGTCCTCAGCAAGGACGAGTACTTTCAGTTCATCCGGGCTATTGGATTCGCCACACTCCCTGTGATGGTACTCGGAGTCCTCGCAGATTTCGCCGCCATCTTGGTCTTTCTGCGCATGCCCACCAGCGTGACCTCGACCTTCTTCTCGCTGGCCTCGGCACTGGACATAGGGTTTCTGCTGTCCGGGCTGCCGGCCGTGGGCATTCCTCTGGTGATGGGGGACGCTGAGGCGCAGGAGGACATGTTTTACCTGACGTACGTCCTCTACGTCTCCAGATACGTCACCAACACCGCGCGCAAGGTTATCGTCTGCGTCACCACGCTGATGAGTATCGACAGATACCTTGTCGTCGCTTTTCCGATGAGGTACGCATTCGTGCGAAATCTTGAGACAGTTAACCTTGGGGTCAAAGTTCAAATAAAACCTAATGCATTTATGCTTCTCATGTTCCTACATACGGAGCAGTGTGGTTCCTTTTGGAGGGTCGGAGGCTGTTGAGATGTGAATGCTAGAGGTGAAGGTCACTTAAGAGATAAATGACATTTACGCAAATCGTCTTCTATGTTCAGTTTGGGAGTGTAGAGGGACATGTAGACGGCCATTTTGTTTCATTTAATCATTTTATTTTTATTGTTATATCGTGACTTTAGCCTATAATAATAAGAACAAGAAACTGTACTCACAAAACACAAAATTCTCACAAAGTGACTCAATGCGCGTACTCCCGCACTCATACCAACAAATATGCACACACACACACACACACACACACACACACACACACACACACATCAGTAATACACGAGAATCAACCACTGATTAATTTTTTAGTGTTCGCTCACCAAACACAACCTCTCCTGACCTTATGCAATCTGTCCCTTCAAAGTGGTTGGTGTAATGAACATTTAAACAAAAAATCGATCAGTACCACAATAGACGTGGAAGTAATAACGACAAAGTATCCGCTGGTTGGAGCGGTCGGTGGTATAGTGGTTAAGACTCTGCCACCAGTGCGAGAAGTCAGGTTCGAGTCTCTCATGGGGCATTGAATTTCTCTCTGTAGTATGTGGCACCGTTCATTCGGGCCGCTCGTCGGGGGTTGTTTCCGGGTACGCTGCTTTGAACATTTTCAGCCCACCCCCCAAAAAAATTAAAAACAAAGAAAAGAAAAAATATATATATATAGAATAACTAGAAAAGAAATTCCTTGAGAGCTGTGATCAACTATTATTCTGAACAAAGCAACTATTATTCTGAACAAAGCAACAAGAGTGCGAGCTGGGTTCCGAGAAATTGGAGAAAAGCACCTGTGTAAAACCCATCATCATCATTATTATGTGGATTTGCAGGATGAGGAGACTGGAGCATCTGCGGTGTCCGCGTCTCTACACGCTCATCGTGGCGGTTCTGGCCTTCCTCCTCGACGTCAACGTCCTCTTCCGGTTCAAGGTCGTCCAAGCTCCAGCCAATGGCGAGCGGAACACGACAGTATTCAGAGTCGCCCGCACGACAACGAATAAGGAAAACGTTCATCTCTTTACTGACCTTTCCCTGTCTTCTAGTCTCTTGTTTCAATACGTTCCGCTTGTTTTGCTGGTCGTCTTCAACGCTCAGCTTGTTGCTGTCCTCGCGAAGCACTCTCGAAAGATGAAATTACGATTTGGCGGGCAGAGTCTAGAATGTGCAGCAAGCGTGCAGTATAGTACTTCCGGCGGTTCAAGCGAAACGGATTTGCCGGTTGTTTGTCTTAGTATTGCTAACGAAACACGACCCAATTCGACTACTGCGGGACAATCCCAGAAGAACGAAATTCTCGCAACTGAGACAAACGTTAGGTCTGTGACCCTTCCAAGTCAAACGGACGGCAAAATGATAAGTCAGAATCACCTTAACCCCCAGAGAGAAGCCAAGGCTTCTAACGCGGGCAAATCTCCGTTCTCGAAACTAGAGAAACAAAGGTCCGTCACTGTACTTGTGTACTCTTTTCTGTTCATCCTCTTGGCTCTGCCCAATGCGGTGTACCCGCTCGTCCGCAAGCTAGTGCCAGGATTTGGCGTCTTTGAGCGGGAGCATTACCTAGTACTCGCCCTTGGCAACGTGTTCACTTTTCTAGACAGCGTTAGTGCAGCCATGAACTTCTTTGTCTACTTTGCCATGGGGTCTTCTTTCCGGAAGGGCGTGTACAGGCTTTTCCGCCGTTGACATTAACCTTTGCCGTGCGGGCCGGATGTAAAACACCCAGGACTTTTACGTTTTTGCTCTGTCAGCTCAACACTCTCTAATTTTGCCCAGGTATTCCTTGAGTATAGTTAGAAATACGGCATAATCTAAATATGAAATCACTATCTCATGAAACAATACAATAAATATTTCCAAAGTCGAGCGCATGTAGTCTGTGACTACCGGGTGAAAAACGTCCAGGTACTTTTACGTTTTGGCTCATTATTCTCTCAGAGAACTCACGACGATACGAACTCACGACCCGAGCATTAGAAGTCCAACGCTCTACCATTCGGCCACCCCGGCTCCCCGTAATACGTATTGAGACTTTCAAGAAGAAGTTTATGAATAAATTAACAGCTTTAATTTTAATGTCATTATCAGAGACTGAACATAGAAGTTCCGTCCCTAAAAAAAAAGTGCTGTCTCTGATCACAACTGTAAGTCGCATTGCTGTACATAATAATTCTCATACTTTGATCATCATTTTGACGTCGATATGTGATTAAAGAGTCAGTGAAAAGATATAATTGCCTTGAAACAATGTGCTGTGGTGCTGAGATATGGATTCAACCCATTCATCACACACACACACACACACACACACACACACACACACACACACACACATACTGTCCAAGTCCAAGCTGAAACAGCCCAAGCGAAAACAATACTGTACGTTGACAACAATTTTGTTTCACATTGCCGTTGGTGTTACAAGTACACAAGTGCGATTCTACCACCAAATTTTACATCTGCGCTTGACTGTGTTACGGTACTGATTGCTAGTATTGGGTCTGTCACATGATTGTCCACTGAGGGCCACACCGTCAAGGAAAATAGAGAAAGCAAGCACGAACAATAAACACATAGGGGTTTTTACCCACTTCTACAATAGGCATTAGAATCCACACTGCCAAGGAAAATAGAGAAAGCAAGCACGAACAATAAACACATAGGGGTTTTTACCCACTTCTACAATAGGCATTAGAATCCACACTGCCAAGGAAAATAGAGAAAGCAAGCACGAACAATAAACACATAGGGGTTTTTACCCACTTCTACAATAAGCATTAGAATCCACACTGCCAAAGGTGGGGTGGGTGTTTGGGGGTTTAACGTCCTTTTCCACCACATAGGGTGATATCAAAGACGGGGCAACGAAGAAAAAGCCAGCACAAATATTTGGCCCCAGCCGGGATCGAACTCACGACCCGAGCATTAGAAGTCCAACGCTCTACCATTCGACCACCCCGGCTCCCCCACACACTGCCAAGGAAAAATAGAGAAAGCAAGCACGAACAATAAACACATAGGGGTTTTTACCCACTTCTACAATAGGCATTAGAATCCACACTGCCAAGGAAAATAGAGAAAGCAAGCACGAACAATAAACACATAGGGGTTTTTACCCACTTCTACAATAGGCATTAGAATCCACACTGCCAAGGAAAATAGAGAAAGCAAGCACGAACAATAAACACATAGGGGTTTTTACCCACTTCTACAATAAGCATTAGAATCCACACTGCCAAGGAAAATAGAGGAAAGCAAGCAGGAACAATAAGAGAGAGAGAGAGAGATGATGATGATGAAACTTTATTTATCAACGGTAAAAGTTTTGACAGTAATTCGCCAGTTTGCAAACTTGCCGTTGCTAATACTACAGAGACTATCTACTAAGGAAAAAGAACGGGGAGGGGGGGGGGGGCAAAATATAAAAGGTATTATGCACTAAACTACAAGAAACAAAACCATAGAGAAAATCGTCCATCAGGTCAAAACGCATTCACACACACGCACGACCTTTGTAAACACAAATCACTGATATAATACTGAATTGATGTAAAATAGAAAATCAAAATAACAGGTTGCCGCGTAACGTACGTTACGTGCGATCCATCAGGTACTGTTTGAGTGCACCCTTAAACGTAGAAGTAGATATATTTAGTTTCAGGTGTGAAGGGAGAGAATTCCATTGTAATGCTCTAGCGAAGGAAAGGCTTGTTTTGAATAAGTCAATACGGGGGTAATGGTAAGCGCAGGATGCCATTCCTCGAGGAATGAGAGAGAGAGAGAGCAGCGTGAAAGTGACTTTACTGGTTGGTTGCTTGGTTGGTTACATGGTTGGTGCATTGGTTGGTTCGTTGGTTGGCTGTCTGCTTGCGGGCTGGCAGGACTGACTGAGTAACTGATTTATGAGAGAGAGAGAGAGAGAGAGAGAGAGCACTGTGAAAAGTGATGCACTTTACTTGTTGGTTGCTTGGCTGGTCACATGGTTGGTGGATTGGTTGGTTCGTTGGCTGGCTGCCTGTTTGTGGGTGGGAGGGTGGGTGTTTGGGGGTTTAACGTCCTTTTCCACCACATACGGGTGATATCAAAGACGGGGCAACGATGAAAAAGCCAGCACAAATATTTGGCCCCAGCCGGGATACGAACTCACGACCCGAGCATTAGAAGTCCAACGCTCTACCATTCGGCCACCCCAGCTCCCCTAGAGAGAGAGAGAGAGAGAGCACTGTGAAATGTGACGCACTTTAGTGGTTGGTTGGTTGGTTGGCTGGTTGATGGTTGGTGCATTGGATGGTTCGTTGGTTGGCTGCCTGTTTGGGGGCTGGCAGGACTGAGCGAGTAATTTATAACAATAATAATAATAAAATGGATACTTAAGGAACGCCCTCCCTCTCGCGGGAGCTCAGGGCGCCTTACAAAGAACACACACTCACTCACCCAGAAACACACACAACATGCCTCCACTGCTCCACACATACATTTAGCTAAAAACACATGATGTGCAGCATCATACACGGGCTGCCCTCGGCTTACACACACACACACACACACACACACACACACACACACACACATGACCAGCAAGATGATGATGTGGCAACAGTTAGTGGTTGAAGGTTGTGAAGAGGTGGGTTTTCAAATTTGTTTTGAAAGAGTTTTGTGTCTGCATATCTGATCGAAACTGGGAGATCATTCCAACAAGTCGGACCTTGGTATGAATAACTACGCTGACCAAAGGTCTTTGTCTTGACATGAGGGACACGGAGTTTCCGAGTGTCAGCAGCAGAACGAAGTTGTCACTCTAGATGGAGTGTAAAGCTGACAGATATGGAGGACAGGAGGAGGTGACACAGTTGTACGAAAGGGATGAAATCGTGTATTGAATTCTAGAAGACACAGGCAAGAAGTGCAGAGTGCAAAGAAGGGGTGTGACGTGATCTGATTTCTTTGCTTTAAGATCTAAGCGAGCGGCAGCATTTTGAACCTTCTGAAGTCTGTTTAGGAGGAACTGAGGGCAGCCAGCCTGGAGCGCATTGCAGTAGTCCAGCTTCGACAAGACTAAAGCACAAACAAGAACTTTAGTCGCATCCTCTGTGAGGTAGTGGCGGATTGAGGCAATGCGTCTCAGCTCCATGCAGGCAGACTTACAGACGTTTGCGACCTGATTACTCATTGAGAGACTGCTGTCCAGAGTTACACCTAAGTTTTTAACATGAGAAGAGAACTGCACTGTGGAACTGCATATTTCCATGGTCTGAGGGAGTGAAACAGACCGGGAAATCCTCGGTGAGGCAACAATCATGGCCTCAGTTTTGTCGTCATTTAATAAGTTTATTTGAGGTCATCCATAGTTTAATTTCTGAGATACACTCCTGAAGACTCTTAATGGTGTCATGAATCTGATCAGGAGGGCACGAGTCATGAAGCTGCGTGTCGTCAGCAAAATCGTGGTACGAGATGGAGAAGCGTTCAGTGACCTGGGAGAGCGGCTGGACATACATTATAAACATCACAGGCCTAAGGACGGACCCCTGGGGACGCCGAACTGCAGCACAGTCGGATCTGATAACCGGTCACTGACAGAGACCGTCTGGCTTCGGTCCGCTAAGTAGGATTTAAACCATGCCAGGGCAGTCTCATGTACACCAAAAACATGCTGAAGCCTGTGAAGGAGAATCTGGTGGTCTATAGTGTCGAAAGCTGCGGAATAGAAAGATTCAGCAGCGTGAGAACAGAAACTTTACCATCATCAAGAGACAACAAGAGGTCATTCACTATTTTCAAGAGTGCAGTTTCAGTGGCGGTAAGCAGACTGATAGAGGCTCAGAAGGTTGTTTGTAGATGCTGGAGAAGTTGAGAGAGGACAATTTTCTCGGTGATCTTGGACAGGAATGGGAGATTGGACACCGGCCGATAGTTCTTGAGACTGTTGGGATCGAGAGAGGGTTTCTTAAGAAGCGGTTTCACTAATGCAGTCTTAATGACAGAGGGGAATGTGCCAGAGGACAGAGATTCATTGATCATATTTGTCACTGCCGGCAACAGCTCACCCAGATTCTCATAGAGAAGACTGGTAGGGAGCGGGTCAAGGCTGCATGTGCGGTGTTCATCAGCACCTCGTGCACCTCTTGTTCAGTGACAGGCCTAAAGGCAGTAAGGGGGTCACAATAAAAGACAGTGGCAGGGTCTGAGGCAGATGAGGAAGCAGGTCCGTCAAGCCTATCTCGTATGGTCTGGACCTTCTCTGTGAAAAACTGGGAGAAACGATCAGGAAGTTCAACATGTGGGAATTAGATGGTTGGTAGTGGGGGCGGGTCATTTTTGGCAGTCAGTTTGCCGGTGATGTTAAACAGCTGCTTTGAAGACTTGTTCTCCGTGATCTTCGAGCTGAAGAAGGCTGTTTTGGCTGCTTGAACGATGCGACTGACACATCTCTTGCCGGCGTTGAAGATCTGCCTGTGAACCGTAAGGCCTGTGGACAACCACTGTCTCTCAGCTCGACGTCGCTCTCTTTTCGCGGTAAGAAGCTGAACCAAGGAGAAGTTGACTTCTTTGAAGATACTTTCCGGCGGGTGGATGGAGCATGCTTGTCAAGCAGCGTCTGTAAGCACGAGTTAAGCTGCTCAGCTGATGGTCTGGGGTGCTATAACAGACAGGTATGCAGATCCGCTTTGAAAGACAACCTGTCAGTTGCGCGTATGTTACGAGCTTGCACAGACACAGGTTTACTGGGTGGTACAGACACGTCTAAATGAGTGAGGACACAAAGGTGATCAGACTCAAGTGTATGTGATACAGCTGTAGACTTGAGAAGATTATCACTAGGCCTGTGCAGGATCCAATCCAGAATATGACCGTGTCTGTGAGTGGGCTGGTTAACGGACTGAACAAGATCAACGATGTTAAGTATTTCAGCGAGTTTCATAGTATTTGAATTGTGAGGACAGTCGAAGTAGAAATTGAAATCACCACGGATGATCAGTTTGCCAGCGAGGGCATTGCAGTGTTCAAGTAAGGTAGGAAACTGATCAAAGAAGAGTGAATCTGTAAGTTTATTTTTCCGGCTGGGTGGGGGACGATAAATGGCAAAGAAGTGGACCTGCTTTGTGGAAGAGTCAGAGTGATTTTCACCAGTTCAAAATTAATGCTGAGTGATCAAAGTCGAACTCTGACGTGCATGACAAGAAAGGCAGTAGATCAGACCTAAGAATACCGCCACCTCGGGAGGGGCGTGGGAACGACTTGACGGTGTAGCAAGTGGGGGCTAAATCAGCGCACTTCGCCTCGTCACCGCAGGGTTTTAACCACGTCTCCGTCAAAAAGAGCAGATCAGTGTCATTGTCACAGTTGAAGTTATTTCAGTTCTCTTTTCTGGGGATGCAACTGACCGAGCGTTGAACAACGCGACACTCAAGCCGTCAATATTCTGACGAGTTGGCGTTGTCATCAGAGGAAAGTGAATTAGGTTCTCATTGTATACATTCCGCTTAAATAACAGAAGTTCTCCTACCTCTATCCTGCACACGGCGGCCGGCACGGTAGGGGCGTTTCTTCCTGTGGCGCGTGGCACACGAAAACGTATCCAAACGGGAATGAATCCCAAGTACGTTCAAACGAGAACACAGAGCATCAGAGACAGAAGTCGCTGTGTTGCTGTACTTTACCAGTGCGTCTCTTGTGTAACGGGTACACGGCGGGCGTGTCGCACTGGTCTCGAGCACAGTGGTAGTGTGGGGGACAGTTGGTTGGTTGGCTGGTTGATGGTTGGTGCGTTGGCTGCCTGTTTGGGGGCTGGCAGGACTGACCGAGTAATTTATCAGAGAGAGAGAGAGAGAGAACACTATAGAAAGAGGCGACCTTTACTGGAGCGCTGTTTAAAAAAAAAATCCTCGATCAGTTGATTTTCAACAGGATGCGTTTAATTGAGAATAATGCAAAGGAAATCAACTGTCCGTCGGTCGGTCTGTTGGCCCGCCTCTCTACTAAGAGCACCGAAGCGCAGTAATGAGAACTGAATAATGGAGTGTGACGTACAGCTACAGTATGCCCCTCTTAATGGAACATCTGGTCAACCTGAGAACGACACAGGTAATGTCGCATGCCGCCATGATGTCAGCATGATTCCATTAGCGCGTCGGAAGCTGCTGAGTGAAAAAAAGGTCTTTCGTGCTATGTATTCAGATAACCATAGAGTTCGCGTCTTACAAAGTTCTTCAAAACATAGGATGGGCGGAAGCAAAGGCTTCGTGTGCTACGGTCTTTGATGGAAGTGGCGTGTTAGAGGTGAGCTTTTCTCACAAAACAACATTTACATAACATTATGTGCTTATACAAGCAGGCCAATATATATATATATATATGCCTTCTCCGGAGGGTATGTATCTGGAAGCCGACAGTCGCGGTACGCGTAAGATCTCTCTCTCTCTCTCTCTCATTGCAGTGCGACTGGGTTTATTTTCGTCACCGTAGTCGGTTGTTTTTGCCGTACTTTACTTAGTTTCAGGTGGTTTCTGTTTTGGCGTGTTTTTTGTTCTGATAAACTCATGGCGTTTTTTTTGTCTTTTTTTTTTTTTTTGGGGGGGGTCCATTTTTGTTTGCAGTTTTGTTTTCCTGTTCTCTATATTTTCATTGTGGTTACACTGTTGTTGTTTTTTTCTCGGATAAACTGATGTCATTTTCGTTCCATAAATTTTTTGTTCCTAGTTTTGTTCTCCTGTTCTCTGTATTTTCGTTGTGGCTTCAGTTGGGTTTTTATTCGAACAAACTGATGATATTTTTTTTTCATTTTTGTTTGTAGTTTTGTTCTCCTGTTGTCTGTATTTTCACAGTAGTTTTTTTTATGTTGTTTCCATATCAATGGAAACAAACAACATAGGACGGGCTAAATTTTCCACGTTCATAGGCAAGCCTCTGTTTTACAAACGCACGTCACTGCTGATCTCCCGCAGAGGCGATTTTGCAAGTATAACTCTGACAATGACGTAACGTGCGTCATCGATGCTGACCTGTATGGTGCGGCGACCGCACTTCCCGCCAGACTGAGTGCCGTCAGTCTCTGTGTGTGTGTGTGTGTGTGTGTGTGTGTGTGTGTGTGTGTGTGTGTGTGTGTGTGTGATGTGTGTGTGTGTGTGTGTGTGTGTGTGTGTGTGTGTGTGTGTGTGTGTGTGTGTGTGTGTGTGTGATTTGTGCCCAGGCCTGTTTCTTCGAAAATACTCATCCGAATGGCTTCAAATTTGGGGTATCCGAATGTATCAAAATCTTAGTTTAGAGCAACCGAGCGTTTGATGATTGCTAAAGTGATTTGGGAGTTATCGCCCTTTTGAGACAAGTTGGTTGTCTTGCGTTTACAGGCGTAATATTTATTTAAATCCCTCAATTTTTTGGAAGTAGATAGGTTGAGTACGGACTCTGAACAGAGTCACTATTAAGAAATGGTCGCTCTTATATTTTTCAGGTAAACCGTACCTCAGTTGACATGGCATGTGAACCCAGTTCAGACGCCTGTATCTCCGAAAATACTCAACCGATCGATTTCAAATTTGGGCTTTCTTAATGAATCAAGATCTTTGAATAGAGGGCCCGATCCAGGTACGATTGCACACATGATTTGCGAGTTATCGCCCTTTTCAGAAAAGTTGGCTTTCTGGCGTTTAAAGGCGTAATATTTATCTAAATCACTCCATTTTTTTGGAAATAGATAGCATGAATACGGACTCTAAAGAGAGTGAATTTTGGAGGTTGTCGCTGTTATACTTTTGACGTAAGCTGTACCTCACGAAAGTGCTGGAGAACCCATTTTAGATCTCAAAATAGCTCCTACTAATAATGTGCTCTTCCAAAAACAAGACTGGTCTGACAAGCCCTGTCAGTTGTTTCCATTCAGAGAGAGAGAGAGAGAGAGAGAGAGAGTGTGTGTGTGTGTGTGTGTGTGTGTGTGTGTGTGTGTGTGTGTGTGTGTGTGTGTGTGTGTGTGTGTGTGTGTGTGTCCTCCCGGATACATGGCATTACAAAAGAACGACCGTGACGACAGCAGGTGATTAAATGGAAACAACATATTGGGCTGGTGGCCATCTTGTTAGTATTTTTCCCGGATAAACTAATGTCATTTTTGTTTCATTTTTGTTTGTAGTTTTTTCTCCTGTTGTCTGTATTTCCATAGTATTTTTTTAAATAGTTTTTTTTCCCCGGGTAAACTAATGTCAGTTTTGTTCTATTTTTGTGTGTAGTTTTATTCTCCTGTTCTCTGTATTTTATTGTGGTTTCAATTTTTTTCCGGATAAATTAATGTTATCTTTGTTTCATTTTTGTTTGTAGTTTTGTTCTCCTGTTCTCTATATTTTCATTGTGGTTTCAGTTTTTTCGGTTTTTGTTGTTGTTGTTGTTGTTTGATAAACTAATGTCATTTTTGTTTGCAGTTTTGTTCTCCTGTTCCCTGTATATTCATTGCATTGTTGTGCCATTCATTGTGGTGTGGTTTGGTGCACATGAATCTTTTTTTTCTTCCGGAAAGTAAAGGGGAGCAGAATTAAGACGGCGTTTTTGGAAGCCATAAGGGTTGCTTATTTAGTTAGTTCACATATTTTGTTGCGTGTCAACAGTTTACAGCAGGCCCCCTTTCACCATGAATGACCGCGGAACCAAAGCATTCATATTCTGGCTCCTGTTGACGTCACCGGCTGTGCATTGCGACACATATTATGAGCTGCCTACTGACGTCACACCTCGCACTGAATCCTCCGGAACCAGGTCAGTTCAGTTTTTGGTACAAATCTCAGTCAATACTGTCAATTTTGTTTTAACTGAAAGCTTGTCAGATGTATGCAAAATTGAAAATACACAATTGACATACGAGGGTGCGTCAGGGAACTGAAGAAACCAATGATATCGGCTGTTGGTTGCAGAACCATAGTTTAAAATTCAAAGTAAATTGTTAAACGACTGGGCAGTGTTGTATATAGGACGATAAATCGTAAATCATTTGTGTATCTGACTGTTTGAGAGAAGAGTGAGTGAGTATACATAATAATAGTAATAATAATAATCTTATGTAAATAGCAAACACCCGAATGCGGCCACAACCACTTCAGATCATGTTTCGTCGGGTTCAAATGCGGATGCCAAGACAGATGGCATACCCAACATCACCACAGCGACTTCACAATCACCTGAGCAAGGCCCACCCCTTAGACATCAGTTCTCGGGTGTCCTCAGCAAGGACGAGTACTTTCAGTTCATCCGGGCTATTGGATTCGCCACACTCCCTGTGATGGTACTCGGAGTCCTCGCAGATTTCGCCGCCATCTTGGTCTTTCTGCGCATGCCCACCAGCGTGACCTCGACCTTCTTCTCGCTGGCCTCGGCACTGGACATAGGGTTTCTGCTGTCCGGGCTGCCGGCCGTGGGCATTCCTCTTGTGATGGGGGACGCTGAGGCGCAGGAGGACATGTTTTACCTGACGTACGTCCTCTACGTCTCCGGATACGTCACCAACACCGCGCGCAAGGTTATCGTCTGCGTCACCATGTTGATGAGTATCGACAGATACCTTGTCGTCGCTTTTCCGATGAGGTACGTACCCGTGCCGAATCTTGAGACAGTTAACCTTGGGGTCAAAGTTCAATTAAAACCTAATGCAGTTATGCTTCTCATGTTCCTACATATGGAGCAGTGTGGCTCCTTCGGGAGGGTCGGAGGCTGTTGAGATGGTGAATGCTAGACAGGAAGGTCACTCAGTCAAGAGGTAAATGATATGTACGCAAATCGTGTTCTATGTTCGGTTTGGGAGTGTAGAGGGGCACGTAGACAGCCATGAATCATTTTATTTTTATTGTTATATCGTGAGTTTACCCTATTGTGCAATAATAATAATAATAATGAATTGTACTTATATGAGGCAAAATTCTCACAGAGTGACTCAGTGCACGTACTCCCGCTCTCATACCAACAAATATGCAAACACACACACACACACACACACACACACACACACACACACACACACACACACACAGAAAGAGAGAGAGAGGGGGGGGAGAGAGGGGGGTGGGGGTGGGTGGGGGTTTGGGAGTTTTGACGTCCTTTTCCACCACATAAGGGTGATATCAAAGACGGGGCGGCGAGAAAAAAGGCCAGCACAAATATTTGGCCCCAACGGGGATTCGAACTCACGACTCGAGCATTGAAAGTCCAACGCTCTACCATTCGGCCACCCCTGCTTCCCGAGAGAGAGAGAGAGAGAGAGAGAGAGATCAGCATTAGATAATAAGACTCCCCGTAGGTATACAACATGTACGTTCACTTTTTCATTGGTACAAAACTCCCTGTTTCCCTCTCTTTTTTTCATCTAGAGGATTCCTTTGAACATTGATGTCATTTATGCGAGAATTAGTATTGGTTATTACTATGCACGCAGTGTCGATAAAAGACCATGACATCATCTCAGTAATGTACGAGAATCAACCACTGATTAATTTTGTAGTAAGTTCGCTCACCAAACACAACCCCTCTTGACCTTATGTAATCTGTTCCTTCAGAGTGGTTGGTGTCATTTAAAAAAAAAAAAAAAAAAAGACTCGATCAGTATCACAATAGACGTGATAGTTATAACGACAAAGTATCCGCTGGTTGGGACGGTCGGTGGTATAGTGGTTAAGACTCTGCCACCAGTGCGAGAAGTCAGGTTCGAGTCTCTAATGGGGCATTGAATTTCTCTCTGTAGTATGTGGCACCGTTCATTCGGCATTCGGGTCGATCGTCGGGGGTTGTTTCCGACTACGCTGCTTTGAATACTAAACTCCGATACTTCAGTAGCTGAGCTGACCCTGTGACTGTAATGTGTTGATGTCCTATGTGTGCGAGAATGCGTGTGATTCACGTAAGAGTGCGAGCTGGGTTCAGTTTAGGCGATTTGTTCCGAGAAATCGGAGAAAAGCGCCTGTATGTAACCCATCATCATTATTATGTGGATTTGCAGGATGAGGAGACTGGAGCATCTGCGGTGTCCACGTCTCTACACGCTCATCGTGGCGGTTCTGGCCTTCCTTCTCGACGTCAACGTTCTCTTCCGGTTCAAGGTCGTCCAAGCTCCAGCCAGTGGCGAGCGGAACACGACAGTATTCACAGTCGCCCGCACGAATACGTATAAGGAAAACGTTCATGTCTTTAATGACCTTTCCCTGTCTTCTAGTCTCTTGTTTCAATACGTTCCGCTTGTTTTGCTGGTCGTCTTCAACGCTCAGCTTGTTGCTGTCCTCGCGAAGCACTCTCGAAAGATGAAATTACGATTTGGCGGGCAGAGTCTAGAATGTGCAGCAAGCGTGCAGTATAGTACTTCCAGCGGTTCAAGTGAAACGGATTTGCCGGTTGTTTGTCTTTGTATTGCTAACGAAACACGACCCAATTCGACTACTGCGGGACAATCCCAGAAGAACGAAACTCTCGCAGCTGAGACAAACGTTAGGTCTGTGACCCTTCCAAGTCAAACGGACGGCAAAATGATAAGTCAGAATCACCCTAACCCCCAAAAAGAAACGAAGGCTTCAAACGTGGGCAAATCTCCGTTCTCGAAACTAGAGAAACAAAGGTCCGTCACTGTACTTGTGTACTCCATTCTGTTCATCCTCTTGGCTCTGCCCAATGCGGTGTTCCCGCTCGTCCGCAAGCTAGTGCCAGGATTTGCCGTCTTTGAGCGGGAGCATTACCTAGTACTCGCCCTTGGCAACGTGTTCACTTTTCTAGACAGCGTTAGTGCAGCCATGAATTTCTTTGTCTACTTTGCCATGGGGTCTTCATTCCGGAAGGGCGTGTACAGGCTTTTCCGCCGTTGACATTAACCTTTGCCGTGCGGGCCGGATGTAAAACACCCACCCAGGACTTTTACGTTTTTGCTCAAAACTCTCTCATTTTTCAAACTTGTGTTTTGACACTTCAGGTATTCCTTGAGTATAGTTAGAATTACCGTATAACCTAAATATGAAATCACGATCTCAAGAAACAATACAATAAATAATTCCAAAGTCGAGTGCATGAAGTCTATGAACCGGGTGAAAAACATCCAGGTACTTTTACGTTTTTGCTCGTTACTCTCTCATTTTTCAAACTTCCGTTTTGAGACTTTGGCCTCGAGGAGAGATAGAACTACTGTACAACATAAACCTGAAATCAGTATCGCAAGAAACAATGCAATAAACATTGTTCAAAGTCGGGAACACACGAAACAAAAGTTCCATACGGTAAAGGTTAAACGGATGCATCCGCTGAACTCAAAAGCTTATAATTCTTTACCAGAGTGTCATAGTCATGTGTAGTAATACTAGTATGCAGTAAAATCATGTCTAATCAAAGCCTCTATCTTCGCAACGCCGCTGAGACGGAAAAACTGCAGCGTTCGAAGCTCCAAGGCTGTTTGCCAGATATAAAGATGTTTCATTTGGCCATTGCGACCGTGTTCGTGATTTTGTGGCTTCTACTAGGAGAGAAATTCGATGTTCTTTAAGCCTACGGTTCATTTCTGAACAGACTGGGACTCGACAAAGCTTCTGAAAATAGCCACCAATCACTGAGCACCGTCGGGCTGGTCCTCACTGAGTCCGCAACCTAATAGCGTCGTCTGCTTAGAACGTGGTACACTTCCAGAACAACATAATAATTATATACCCTGACCAGAGTCACCACAATGGTCTCCGATACTATAGTGTGTGTGTGTGTGTGTGTGTGTGTGTGTGTGTGTGTGTGTGTGTGTGTGTGTGTGTGTGTGTGTGTGTGTTATTTAGGGCTTAACGCCGCGCAAGCAACAAAGACTAATTCGCGGCTAAGTAAAAGTTTGCCTCTGCCAGGTCGTTAAAAGGGTAAAAAGCTATTCCGTAAAACAAGATGTATATATATATATAAAACTGTCAGGCCCAAATGAGATAAACATGTTCATCAAAAATCTCGAAGCTATGTAGGTCAAAGAAAGTCCATATTGCATGAGAGACTAGATTTTATGAAACAAGTTGGACTCTTTCAAGAGCTCGAAGATGTTGTCTGGGGGGGATATCCCGGAACAACATTTTCAGTGATGAAACACAGTAATGCTTATCACGGATCTCTGCGAGATCCGTACAAGAAACCAAAAAAATGTTCAACGGTAAAAAGGTTCATGGCACGGAATACACCATGGGGCTTCCTCCCCCCTTGCTATACTGTGACACAAGTGACTGTTTTTGATGCACACAGTCAGCTCATTCGATGAAAAGTTTTCACACGCTCTTATATGCCTGTAATACGTACTGAGACTTTCAAGAAAGAATAGAAACGGAAACGGTAATGACTGCGAAGTGGTTACAAGTTAAGCAAATAAAAGCGACACAAAAGGGACAGAAACCACTTAACTTTGACAAAGGACGGCACAGGTCGACGTTTCGGCTTACGCCTTCTTCAGGACATAAACAAATCAGTTTATGTCCTGAAGAAGGCGTAAGCCGAAACGTCGACCTGTGCCGTCCTTTGTCAAAGTTAAGTGGTTTCTGTCCCTTTTGTGACGCTTTTATTTGCTTTTCAAGAAAGAAGTTTATGAATACATTAACAGCTTTGATTTTAATGTCATTATCAGAAACTGAACATGGAAGTTCCGTCCCTTGACCATGTGCTGAAAATAGACTGTCTCTGACCACAACTGCATGTCGCTTTGCTGTACATAATAATTCTCAAACTTTGATCGTCATTTTGACGTCGATATGTGATTAAAGAGTCAGTGAAAAAAAATGTAATTGGCTTGAAACAATGTGCTGTGGTTTTGAGATATGGATTCAACCTTTTCATCACACACACACACACACACACACACACACACACACACACACACACACACTGTCCAAGTCCAAGCTGAAACAGCCCAAGCGAAAACAATACTGTACGTTGACAACAATTTTGTTTCACATTGCCATTGGTGTTACAAGTACACAAGTACGATTCTACCACCAAATTTTACATCTGCGCTTGACTGTGTTACGTTACTGATTGTTGTTGGGTCTGTCACATGATTGTGCACTGGCAATGTGAGGGCGACACTGCCAAGAAAAATAGAGAAAGCAAGCACGAACACAAAACACACAGGGTTTTTTTTTTAACCCACTTCTACAATAGTCATTACAATCCACACTGCATGCACTTTGGGATTTTAACACTATGCCTACCACGTAAGTTATCCGTTTCCACGGCCTAACTTCGGGAGCTGTGCACCAGTGGTCGTACTGAATTTAAAATATAAAAAAACAAACAAAAAAACAATCCATCCTCTTTACATATTGAGCACAATTCAGCTAAAACAAAATTCGAAGCGATGAAGTATTTAAAAGTACATTTGATGTACCCTCTCTTATCGCCGGGCATATGAAGGATAAGGTCAGAGAGCTTTTACAATGTACAACTTCCAGTTTCTTTGTTTCCAGATGGAGAATTCTTTGATTCCAGGCAATACACACAAGGGTCCAACTCCGGAAAATATCATTAACTGTGAATTTGGATACACTTTAATGTCGGATGTTCTACATGTACTATTCAAAAGAACTGTAAAGGGCAGTTTCAAAGAAGACATCGCATTAAGAGCTGCACTAATCATCAAGATAGAGTATTTCCAGAGTAAAGGGTGACTCACAAACGAAACTGTTCAAAAAGTAGGCTGGCTTATCAAAGATGGAATCATCCCGTTTGAGTGTAAAACAAAACAAAAAAGGTGCAACTCCTGATTTTTAATGAGATGTTATTAATAATCTTACCGTATCCTCCCGTCGGCAAAACAAGCAGATCCAGGTTACGAGGTGCGTGACTCCCGAGTCCCAACAGCAGAACTCGGCCGACTGACCACTAAAAACCGCGAGCTCCGACCACCGCAGAGCAACTTGAAAACGCCTGCACGGAAGGTAGAGCCCGTGGCGAAGTAGATGAAGAAGTTCATGGCCGAGCTGACCACATCGAGGAGAAGGAAGATGATGCTGAGGGCCATGACCAGGTGGTGCTCGCGACCGTACACCGCGAACCCGGGAATGAGCGAACTGAGGAGCGGATACAACGTGTACGGGAGCGCCAGTAAAGTGAAAACGAAAGAGTACACCAGAACGGTTCTCGTCACAGACCTCTGCCTCTTCGGTCCTTTCCCTGCGTTTGCGCCTCGGTCAGCGGGATCTCCGCTCGTTCTGTGCTCGTGTCGGGTCGTATTATCAGCGGCGGTCTCCTGCCCTTTCCACTGCTCGTCTTCGCTGGAGAACAGCTCGGCACTTTTCCTTTTCTTCCCATCACCACCTTTACCACCGCCTAATCTCACCTTCATGGCGCGAGAGTGTCTGGCAAGGGAGACAACCAACAGGATGTTAAAAAGGACGAGCATGACGAGGGGCGTGTACTGGAAGATTATGCTGGAGGTGAGGTTCAGGTCCAGGAAGAGTTGCCTGTTTTCCAGAAGCGTCTGTGTCGGTAGGATGCTGATTGTCGTCTGGTTACTGTCTCCATGGCTACCAACGATGACCTTGTTTTTGAAGGCCAGATTAATGTCAAAGAGGTAGGCAAGGCCAGCCACTATGAACGTGTACAGCTTGGGACGGCGGAGATGCTCTAGAGCTCGGATTCTGGGACAAAAAAAGCGTATAAATCTTAGTACAGAATTACTTTGTATATCGGAAGCGTCCCATTGTAGCATTGGCTGAATATTCTCTGTAGAGAACCGTTTGGCGACAAAAGCAAAACAAAGCAAAACAAATGACACCCGTTCCTTTACCCCCCCCCCCCCCAACCAACCTCCCCCCCCCCACCCCCATCCCCCCAAAAAAACCCA
Organism: Batillaria attramentaria; assembly: GCA_018292915.2. Lineage (NCBI taxonomy): Eukaryota > Metazoa > Mollusca > Gastropoda > Batillariidae > Batillaria > Batillaria attramentaria. Next base: position 619,743 of record JACVVK020000186.1, on the reverse strand, counting down.
ACAACAAAAACACAAACAAACAAAACCCCAAAAGAAACAACAAAAACAAAAACTACTCCCAAAAAAAACAAAAGAAACCCCACGAAAACCGCCCGATTTAGTTTCTCATTTTAAAAGCAGAACAAACGGCATGTAACAGTTTTTCTTAGTTTTCCTCTTTTTTTTTTTTTACACAACATGGTTGACACTCCGCCCTATTCCGTGGTTGTCATTTGCCCTAGTTTATTTTCGGTTCTCGTACCGTAATAAATGGATCGATGTGTAATTTGTTTTTATAAGGATTTGGGGAATCAAAGTTGTGTTGGAAGATTTCACTTTTTTTTTTCTTTTTCTTTTTTTTTTGGGGGGGGGGGTAAAAAAGATATGTCGAAGTACTGTGACAACCTTACTTAAGAGAATACTGGAAAAGGACTGTTGTGTGTCACGTTCAGTCGGTATGTATTGGATAACTGTCAAAACTATGCAGAAAAGTCATGCAGGTCGCAAGACAATGTTTCTTTTCTTGTCAGTACTTCTTTAATTTTTTTTTTCCTCCGGTTCGATATAATTGCGATGAACTGCAGCAACAGCTGTCAAACGTTGGAATATTTTAAGTGACTTTCTTGGAGGAAACAAATGGTGGTTTTGGACACACACACACACGCACACACACACGCACACACAATGCACACGCGCTCACACACTCACATGCAGGTGTATTTTCTCTGAAACACGCACACACACACACACACACACACACACACACACACACACACACACACACACCGCCCCCCATCACCCTTCCCCGCTTTCCTCACACACACGCCGACTGACACCGCACGCACACACACAGGCGGGTGTACTAAATCGATCGAATTAGTTTTCACCAGTGTTCAGGCGTACGATTTCTTCATACCACTGTCTCTTGTTCCGGGCATGAGAGTACAGGGTATGTGCGTGCAGTGCCGCGATTTATAGAAGTTAGGAAACCGGCTCGTGCTCAGAAATTGACACATGCCGAAATGCATACACTGATTGAGACAGAATGATTCAGCAGGGCAGCTAACTCTCAAATATCATGGGGAAGTCACTGAAGTGTCTGATCCATATAAACCTAAATAAATAAATGAATAAAGTATGGTTAACAGGTCAATAAGTAAATACATGTTCACGCTGAGTGTTGGTCGGTGGGTGGGTGGGTGTTTAGGGGTTTAACGTCCTTTTCCACCACATAAGGGTGATATCAAAGACGGGGCAACGAGAAAAAAGGCCAGCACAAATATTTGGCCCCTGCCGGCGGGATTCGAACTCACGACCCGAGCATTGAGAGTCCAACGCTCTACCATTCGGCCACCCCGGCTCTGAGTGTTGGTGGGTGGGTGTTTTAGGGTTTAACATCCTTTTCCGCCGCATATAAGTAATATCAAAGACGGGGCAACGAGAAGAAGGCCAGCACAAATATTTGGCCCCAGGCCGGAATCGAACTCACGACCCGAGCATTGAAAGTCCAACGCTCTACCGCCGCTCTACTGTTCCGGCTCCCTGACCACGATGAGCACAAAACCACGAACACATGAACACCTAAATAATAATAATAATAATGAGGATTTTTTTTATAGCGCCTAATCTCCGAAGCCGGGGCTCTAGGCGCTTCACAAATGTACACAAAAGGTGATAAATAAACACATGAATGATAGATAAATAATCAACTAAATATATACGAATAAATGATAAATGTATATGGATACGGAATATACCAAACGAACTGATCAATAAACACGGTAGCTGAAACTGAAGAGGTACAAACAAAAACGATTTTATACAATCACCTGATTGGGAAAGCGACGACGAGGTACCTGTCAAGACTAGTGAGCATGGTCACGCAGACGATGACCTTACGTGTCGTGCTTGTGACGTAGTTCGTCACGTATAACACGTAATAGATGTAATACACAGACCGCATCGCCTGCAGCTTTCCCATGACCAAGCCCACGAACGTCGTCGGGAAAGCCGTGAGCAAATACAAGATGTCCAGACCGGAAGTGAGGGAAAAGTAGGTCGAGGTCACGCTGCTGGGCATGCGCGTGTAGACCAGAACGGAGATGGCGTTAGTGGCGATGCCCACAAGCATAATGGGAACCGCGACGATGTTGACAAACTCGGAGACTCGCCCGTAGTCGTCCTCTGTCAAAAGCCCATCGAGGAAAAGAAACTGATCACCAGTATCTTCTCCGCCCGCAGAGGAGCTGTTTGCCTCCCCAAGTTCGTCGCAACAGGAGGAGCTGGCGGGTGCCTGCGATTTTGCAGTGGTAATTGATTCACCCGTTGCAGGAAAAGAGTCTGTGTAGCTGAGAGCCGCGTTCTGCGCTTGCCTGCAAAGGGGAAGAAGACGAGCGAACGAGGAGACCAAAACAAAATGTCACAACTCGACTGAGATGTAAAGACAGAAAGAAACAATATTAATTAAACAGAAATAACCTATATGGTATGTGTAACCGCTGATTGTAAACAGTATATAAGCTTATACAGTCCTATCCGGCTACATGTGTAAGAAATGTGCATGGCTCGCAGTGTAAACATATGGAAGTACCCCACCTCAAAAGGTGTTGTCAAATTTCACGCGGGTGTTTCCGGTGCCACTCTGCTTCAAAAGTAGCACCGCCAGGACAAAATGTTTCCAATCAGTAGCACCGAGTGTTTCCATTTTCAAATTGGAGTAGCACCGAGTGTTTCCATTTTCAAATTGAGGTGGCACCGAGTGTTTCCATTTTCAAATTGGAGTAGCACCGAGTGTTTCCATTTTCAAATTGGAGTAGCACCGAGTGTTTCCATTTTCAAATTGGAGTAGCACCGAGTGTTTCCATTTTCAAATTGGAGTAGCACCGAGTGTTTCCATTTTCAAATTTGAGTAGCACTGAGTGTTTCCAACGGCCGGATTTCGGCGTGAAAGAAAGAGGCTGTTTATCAACCAGACAACTTGAACGACTTACACAAGCACGTTACTACAACGCGAACGCGTGTGTATGCTCATGTTGTAGTCGTCCCCGGGCGTTGCTATTGTCAGGATGTGGTGTATGGCCCTTGAGGCGACGTAAAGCAACCCATGCATTCAGACGAACCATCCACGCACACTCACGCACACCATGCAGGAAACGAACACGACGAACAACATGCAGGTTACCAGTCAGGAGAACTGCAGGCGGAATGCTCGAAGTTTACTCCATTGAAGAAGACACGCACACAAGCACACACACATGCACTCGCTCATCCGTTCGCCATTCTCTCGCACACTCTCACGTCATTCATTGTCATGGTCACCGTGTCATGGTGACCATGAGCCAATGACGACAACAATATTTCAAAGATTTTGGCGTGAGAGAAATCATTGTTGAAACTTTTGTAGCGGAGTAGCACCGGAAGCACTCGCGCGTAATTTGACCACGCCCCGTGTATCTGTCAGTGCAAGGATCAGTGCAATGATCAGTGCAAAGATCAATGCAAAGATCAGTGCAAAGATCAGTACAAAGATCAGTGCAGATGACAGTCAAGTAAATCAAGTAAATTCTCCAGCTACAGCACACAACCACAATGCACACCTACCAGTTGTACATGTTTGTCAATGAGCTATTCGATGGGCATGAACCGACGAACGATCAACATGAAAGCAAATCTCAAATGCTTACGACTGTCACTGACAACCTTGCCCTGGATCACTTTTTGCGTGTTTGTCCTTGGAGCGTGTTTCTGCCTGCTTTCTGACACAAACGGCAGTTTTTCCATGGCACGTTCGACAGGAAGACTCAAGCGCTTCTTTTGTGAAGACTAAACCGTGAAGAGATCGGGTCGAGTCTGCACGTGAAGTGACTCGGTTGGAAACCAACGGTTCAAGCACCTACTGCTGGGAAGATCCTGCATAGGAGCACTAGGAAGCAGTTCACCGGACAGCGATGGCGGTCGTCTAAGAGGGGGGGGGGTGGTGGGAGTTTAACGTCCTTTTCCACCACATACGGGTGATATCAAAGACAGGGCAACGATGAAAAGGCCAGCACAAATACTTGGCCCCAGCCGGGATACGAACTCACGACCCGAGCATTAGAAGTCCAACGCTCTACCATTCGGCCACCCCGGCTCCCCCGGTCGTCCAAGATGCTTGTGGTCAAAATATAAAATATATGCCGATAAGAATCTTGAACACGTCAGCAGAGGCAGTCCACCAGTTGACGACAAAAAAAACCCCAAAGATTCTTTGGGACTGATTCTCATTTCAATCCTCGTAAGCTTATGGTCTCCTAACAGTAGGAATCTTCCCCACGCTTCACTTTTATGAATCGACAATAACACGGCGTGCCTTTACTGGCTTTTGCACTTTCGGACCAGGTGTCCGCTCTTGAACTGCATCAGAAGACGACGCTTCAGCCTTTTGAGTTCCCAACATTATGGAGCAAAGGATGGTGCTTGCGGTCCTGCGATACCAGTGTAGGACACTAATCGCGCGTTTGGCACATAAGAGCGTTGTAGTCAGGTTTACGTCGAATACTTTGTAATAATTATGTTAATGATAATAATGATGATGATAATAATAATAATAATGGCTATTCTGAGGAGCACTAGGCGCTTGGCACACACACACACACACGCACGCACGCACGCACGCACGCACGCACGCACACGCACGCACGCACGCACACCAAAAACAGAACAACTACAATACGTACTACCTGAATTAACAAAGCCATGACACTTTGTACAAGACCCTGTAGTACGATGGAAAGCCAGTGCAACTGCTTGAGGGTGGGGAGTAATATGGTTACCTTTAGGTATCGGCATGATCAGGGGGCCTGTTCTGAATACGCTGGAGTTTATAGTTGAGTCTTGGGCAGGCCAGAGGGTGGGTGGGTGTTTGGGAGTTTAACGTCCTTTTCCACCACATACGGGTGATATCAAAGACGGGGCAACGAGGAAAAGGCCAGCACAAATATTTGGCCCCAGCCGGGATTCGAACTCACGACCCGAGCATTGAAAGTCCAGCGCTCTACCATCCGGCCACCCCGGCTCATGGGCAGGCCAGAGAGAACAGCATTACAACAGTCAAGGCGGGACAACGATGAGGGATGACACAAGGATGGCAGTGGCTTCTGTTGTCAAATGTCTGACACTGCTGATGCGTCTGCGTTCAATCAATGCACCTCTACAGACATGCTGTCATGTTGTAACGCCAATGGCCTTTACTAGACTTCGCTCTAGTCTCGCGAGACTTATCATCCCGAGAGGGTGGGTGGTTGTTTGGGGGTTTAACGTCCTTTTCTACCAAATACCGGTTATATCAAAGACGGGGCAACGATGAAAAAGCCAGCACACATATTTGGCCCCGGCCGCGACACGAACTCACGACCCAAGCATTAGAAGTCCAACGCTCTACCATTCGACCACCCCGGCTCCCTGTCATCCCAGGAGTATCATCAGCGTGTATTACCGTTTAGTCCCTGAATAGTCGTAAACCTGCCGTTGTCTCCGTTTATGCATCTCGTGCTGGTCCCTTCATCTCGGCTTAGTCAAACTAGTCTCGAACGTCTGTGATCCCAGTCTCTCCTTACACATCACGCAGCGGTCATGATGTCAGTCCAAATCAGAAGCATTGCTTTATTTCCAAACGGCTTTACGGCTTCGTGAGTGGCATATTTGAACTGTGACCATCTTACCTGGGCGATGCGACGTCGGTATGACTTGTGGCGTGAACGGTCTGTGTTTGCCAGTGAAGACCACCCCATACCAGTGACGTCACCAACAGAAAACGCACGATCGTCTGCTTGGGTCCGTTAGCCATGGTGTCCTGCTGCAAAGTCCTCGTCTTTGAGAAGTTCGTTCAAGTCAGGAGAACTTTTTTAAAGTAAAGAGAACTTTTTTTCAAGTGATGAGAACTTTGTTCAAGGGAGGAGAACTTTGTTCAAGGGAGGAGAACTTAGCCCAAGCGAGGAAAACTTTGTTCAAGTAAGGACAACTTTGTTCAAGTGAGGAGAACTTTGTTCGAGAAATGGAAAATTGCTCAAGTAAGAAGAAATTTATTTTTGCATACTGTGCTGTGAAATATAAAGGATTTCTGAGACGTGTTATTGATTGAATGGGCCACGCCTATTCATTTTTTGGAACCTCCCCCGCCCCCCCCCCCCCTCCTACTCCCATCCTCCACCTAATTTAAAAAATAAAAAAAAAGCTGCTGTTGCCTCTGGCATAACGTCATTCGTCTTTTTATGTAACTATTTTCTCCCGTATAAATCGTTGTGCTATTTTGGATTTAATAACTGTTGCTTACTTTTTCTTTCTCTATTTTCCCTCTCCTTGGCTGCTGTCAAATGTCAGGTATTCCATAAGTAACTATGCAGATAAGGAACTTCGACCACCATAGATCGATGAACAAAATTAATTACACTCAGTTTGAGAAATCTTTCAACCATTTTTTCTCTCTTTTTTTTTTGCGTTAAAATATCTAGATAATGATATTTAGCGTGCTTCATATGGACTCTTCTTTTGGGCTGCAAATTCCGCTTTCGTTAATGTTTAATATTTGTGAGCACCTGAATATCAGATTTCGAGTGGATCATTATTATTATTATTTAATTTGATTTGGCGTGCAGAGAACCTGTTCGTCTTGTGTTATACTTAACAACCTTATCGAAGCTGCCAGTGTCGGGTTGGTTTTTTGTTGTTGTTGGTTTGTGTTTTTGTTGCTGGTGGTGGTGGTTTTGTTCTTTTTTTCTGTTGTTGCTTTTTGTTTGTTCGTTTTTGCTGTTGTTGTTGTTGTTTTGTGGGGGGGGGGGGTTGGGTTTTTTTGTTGTTGGGGTTTTTTGTTTTTGTTTGTTTGTTTGTTTGTTTTTTGGGGCTTTTTTTTTTTGGGGGGGGGGGTTGTCTTTGTTGGTTTTTTGTTTTGTTTGGGGGCGGGGGAGGGGGGGGGGGCTTGTGTTGTTTTTTCCTCACGCTGAAAACTTCTCGTAAATTGAGGACCAAAAATAGTTTTTAAAAATGCCGTTAAATGGTTCATAGTTGCCTCGAGCAAGTATCTTCAGCCATAGTAAGCTCTTAGCATAGCAGCTGTCAGTCTGGCAACAGAGATAAAATCTTCCAGTGACAGAGTGTGGCTGACTCGTGCTGGACCACTTGAAAACGGTCACACACGCAATTCACTCACACTCATCCGAGGGGAAGACCCTGGGAGTATTCAGCGAACGCCAACATCAACCAGTGGTTAATGATTACCTGCTTAGGAATATAAGGGCTATTCACTTTCCCTACTAAAACCTAAACTGGATGGAAAGTGATGCAGCGGAGGACTGGTACGCCAGAAACGCCTTGGTTCCAGACACGGATGGAGAGTTCACTATATGCAGCGACATGGTTGTATGAGTTTGTCCATGTCGTCTGTACGAGCGAACTCTTTGCCTGTGATCACGGCCCACGAGTAGGAAAAACACATTCGACGCACAGACGAATTATTCTGCTACACTGTACTAGCAGATGTACCCGGCATTGACGATTTCGGCAATGGGAGGTGATACGAATTTGCTGGGCGAAATCGCCGAACTGAACAATGGAGTTACTTCCCGTGGACAAGTAATCCGTTGGGATTACTGTGTGCTTTGAAAATAGCGGAAAAGGTGGATAACAGCGTAACTTTCACGATTTTCGGAGATTTTCTTTTGCCATATTCTTTCCGGGGTCCCAGCTGAGAATAGCCACTTGTGTGTGTGTGTGTGTGTGTGTGTGTGTGTGTGTGTGTGAGAGAGAGAGAGAGAGAGAGATACTTTCAGGAGGCATAATTCTACTGTTATCTGGTAGTAGGATGGGTGCGTGTTTGGGGGTTTAACGTCTTTTTCCACCTGTTACGACCCAGTCTTGCCTTCCATCTCACATACACAGTCACACACGCACATAACCACTCGCTCCCAAACCGCTCGCAACCATACAACACCAGACGCGGAAAACGCTCAGAATACGACACGAAATCTTTACCCCAGACACTCAACACTTAACTACACACACATTTAACACATACAATAATTACTATTGCACAAGCACTTCCGTCTGTCGAGGAACGTGACGAGCGACTTGATGGCAATTACTACTAATTACCAGTTCAAAACAGCACAAACGTGATACAACAGTCCTTGTCAAAACTATTCTGGTGGCCTGGTCTCTTACAGTTGGAGGAGTACGTTACAGAGTGCATACGCCCTTTCTCGCGGAACGGACGCCGCCGTCTTCAAGATGAGGCACATGTAGGTAGAACTCGCGTCCCCAACTCGTCAGGTGTCCACGTGTACTAGGTGGCGTCGTCGCAGTGCGCGCCTGCTTACGTGAAGGTGACACGACCCAACGTCAGCCTCGATGCAGCCTCCACCCGTCACTCCGGACCCCAGCCAGACCGCCCTAACATAGGGCAACCGTATCCTGCGTAAATCGAGCAACAAAAGGAACGCTCCGTGGCAGTGGTGATATCACCCCTAACTGCCCCAGTTTATTACCTGTACCCGTGAGCACTACTCGGCCAACTCCAGATACAGTGGCCCGAGTCGCACGTGGGAAAAGGGACCCCGGTGACACACGTGCCTCAAAACGCTGTGTCTAGGGAAATACAGTTCAATATTATGTCAGGAAACACGATCCAAAGTATGTTCACACAAAATATTTGTACTAACGGCGGTGTTATCATCTAATGTTTGTCACCTATGAGAAACATTGATATTTGGTTCCTGACACCACCACATACGGGTGATATCAAAGACGGGGCAACGATGAAAAAGCCAGCACGAATATTTGGCCCCAGCCGGGATGCGAACTCACGACCCGAGCATCAGAAGTCCAACGCTCGGCCAATTCGGCCACCCCGGCTCCCCTTATCTGGCAGTAGTCCTGAGGTAAGATAATGGTTTTCTGCCATTGAACCAGATCCAGAAGGCTGCCCCCCTCCCCCTCCCCCCACCTTTTTGTGCTAACGACAGTGTTCTGTTGGGTGGGTATATGAATTTTACATTCAAGACTTTGGCTGCCGTATAATTTGGCTTTGATAATAGTTATGTTAATAATACGTGATGTAATCTTGGTGTGATGAGCTGTATAACCTTTAGATAAATTAACCCTGATAGTGCTTAACCCGGAATATTCCGGGTTGCCTCTATGGCTTTTTCAGCATAACGAGACAAATTAATTCAACAAGACCAGGGTTAAAAGACAAAATAAACAAACAACTAAAATAAACACACAAAACCTCAAAGGGGGCTGATTTGGGGGATTTTTTGGTTGTTGAAAACTTACAATTATAATCGTTACAGTTTTACAGTTGTAATCGTTATTATCATTTGTGCAAGCGGCTCTCTACAATCAAGACATAAAAGCTTTACGTGGCTGTATTACAGGCAAAATTTTGTATGCAAATTACTGCACCGAGAGAAGCCGCTCGCCAGCCGTTGTGTGATGCGTGCGCACTCAGGGGACGCAACCTAAGCTTACCGTTAAGGAATTCGTCTGCTACGCAAAACCGCCAGTGCTTTGGGCAAGTAGATGAGAGCCCTTAGACAAAATTTCTTCTTATTATTACTCTTATTAAGTACTTAGTCTTTCTTCGTCAGGATGATATCACTATACTTTTTCTAGATGATATTACTGGTACGTGTATTCTGTCCGAAGCTGGAAGTCTGTTTGTTTCGCTTCATAGTGATACTGGACAGCCTTAAAACCCCAGCACGGAATGCAGAGCCAGTGGCGAAGTAGATGAAGAAATTCATGGCCGAGCTGACGGTGTCCAGGAGAACGAAAACAAGTCCGAAGGACATCACTAGGTAGTGCTCGCGGTCGAACACTTCAAACCCGGGAACCAGCCTCCGAAGAAGTGGGAAGAAGGTGTAGGGAGCAGCCAGCATGATGAACGTAAGGGAGTAGACTAGAACGGTTCTCGTCACAGACTTTTCTCGCCGTAGTTTGGGCACTTTGGTTGTGTGTTTACCTCCGCCGACAACGTTGTTGAAATTACGCTGATATGTCTCCAGCCCATGTTCGCCATTGTCCTCGACATTTTGCTGAATCTCTCCGGGAAAAGGATTGCTTGAGCTGTTTTCTCCATTTTTCTCACCACCGAATCGAGTCTTCATTTTACGAGAGTGCTCCGCAAGGGCGGCAACCAGCAGGACGTTGAAGAGAACGAGCAGGACAATCGGCGTATACTGGAAAACGATGCTGGATGCCAAAGCAAGGTCAAGGAAGAGTTGCCTGTTCTCCAAGAAAATCCGTGTGGGCACCATTTGAACCGGGTTTGTCTGGTCAGTGCCGACGATGACCTTGTTCTTGAAGTTCCTGTTCATGTCGAACAGGTAGGCGAGGATGATCACGATGCCCGTGTACAGCCAAGGACGGCGGAAGTGATGCAGGGAACGCACTCTGTAAAACAGAAAGTGCACGGTGATGTAAGAAAACCAGCTTGTTGCTTACCTCATTGGTGTTTAAAGGCCATCTTTCAGCATGTAAATATGTGTATGAACGGTGTCTGTGTCTCTGTTCGCCATCGTTCTTACGGTCCACGGAAAGTAATTCTATTGCCGCGCGGGTCAGTTTGGTGATTTCGCATGGATTACCTCCCAACATGCGAGTATACGTACATTCAAACGGTTCCGTGATTTCTCATTTCGTCCATATCTTCACACGGTTCCCGCGGTGATTTCTCATTTCGTCCATATCTTCAAACGGTTCCCGCGGTATCTGCGCGATTTCTCGTCTCGTCCATATCTTCAAACGTTTCCCGCGGTACTTCTGCAGATCATCAGCCCGGGCAAACGCTGTCACTATCAAGGTGTCTAAGTGGTGTGATGATAGATACCACGACGATCTGTCAGCATAACAATGGTACAATTAGCCCGGCTTTCTGGAAGTTCAGGCTACTTCTCGTAGGAAGCGCGTCGCCGCGGTGCAGCGCCACCAAACCTACCTGCCGTGTAATGGAAAAACACAGTAAGTCCATTGACGCAATCTGAGGAAAAAGGCCATGACGTCAGTGTCTTTCAACTGGAAATCACCATTTTCCCCCCAAAGTGACGTAATGGACTTACTGTCACTTGCCATAACACGGGCAGCTATCTATCCTCTTTATGAATTTTGCTGGGGAGGGGGGGAGAGAAAGCCGGAGAACCCGGAAAGAAACCCCCAATCAGCAGCCCGGGAGCCATAAACAACCGGTATCACAGCAATATTGACAGCAACGAGCGCACACAAGTGCACGAAATATGAAGCTGCTTGTACAGACTATTGTGTGTTGTTTGTGTCAGCACAACATGGTTCACCACACACCAAACCCACGCAGTCAAACAAAGCAGAACAGACTCAAGGTTTTGAGCGAAAATGAAATTCTCTACCAGCTGAGATCCGAAACAGAGGAGCTGATGATGATGATGCTGGCACATCACGTGACTGTGACGAGCCGTGTCATGTGACTTGGTTTCGCGGGTAAAACTACATTAATATAGGCCTGATACTGGCCTCCCGAGGCGTGACCATTTGCGTAGACCAAACCAACAACAACAAGAACTCTAAACACAGCACGAAAACATACAGCTTTCTTAGACCCTTCAAATGAAGGTAACATTGAAAACATTTTGGCAGTGAGCGGTGGTCTAATAGGTAGCGCGTCAGACTCAGCCGCTGTGATACTGAACGGCCGTCACCGCCGTCACGGCGAAGCGTGGGTTCGAGCCCAGGTCGAGCTCGTGATATGTGATACCCGTTTTCCCTGGCTACCGGGCTGTTCGTCGGGGGTTTCCCTCTGGGTTATCCAGCTTTCCTCCCCCTCCCCCCCCCCCCCCCAAAAAAAAATTGAAAACTATAGAATAAGGTATTAGGTAGCGCTGCACCGCGGTGACGTGCTTCCCCCCGAGGAAGCAGAGCGGGGCGAGCTCGTAAAATGTGATACCGGTTTTTCCTGGCTACCGGGCTGCTCCTCGGGGGTTTCCCTCTGGGTTATCCAGCTTTCCTCCCCCCAGAAAAATTGAAAAACTATAGAATAAGGTATTGGGTAGCGCTGTACCGCGGCGACGTGCTTCCCCTCGAGGAAGCAGCCCGGGTCGACCTCTTGAAATGTGACACCGGTATTCCCTGGTTACCGGGCTGCTCATCGGGGGTTTCCCTCTGGGTTATCAGGCTTTCTTCCCCCAGAAAAACTAAAAACTATAGGATAGGGTACTGGGTGGCGCTGCACCGCGGCGACGCGCTTCCCCACAAGGAGATAATAAAGTAGTTGGAGGGAAAAAAACACGTTTCCTTACCTGATAGGAAAAGCCACGACAAGGTACCTATCCAAGCTCATCAGCATGGTGACACAGACGATGACCTTACGCGTGGTGCTGCTGAAGTAGTCAGACACGTACAACACGTAGTTCATGAAGAACACAGAACGCGACGCCATCTTGTTTCCCAACACCACGCTCATGAACGTCGTGGGCAGGACACTGACAAGGTAGACTATGTCCAGACCGGAAGTCAGGGAAAAGTAGGTCGAGGTCACACCTCCGGGCATGCGCGCGTAGACGAGTATGGAGACGGCGTTGGTGACGATGCCTACGAGCAAAATGGGAGCGGTGGCGATCTGGACGGCGTGAGTGAGTCGAAGGTAGTCATTCTCGTTGAGCAGGCCGTTGCCGAAAGGCAGCGAGGCAGGCTGGTGGGTCGGATCTGCGCTGTATGCTTCTGCAACTGTGAAGTTTCCGTAAAAGTTGCAGCAATCGCTTGTAGATATCTGCGCCGCTGTAGCTTGAGTTGTGTCTGGCTTGTGTGGAGAGTGCAGGAACTCTGTTGTGGCGCCGTTCATTTTCCTGCAAGATTACACAAGTCCGACAAGGTTCCATGGACTCTCTCTCTCTCTCTCTCTTTTTCTTCTTCTTCTTCTTCTTCGTTGTCGTCGTCGTCGTCGCCGCCGGGGTTCACTCCGGGTGCTCCGTCTCCCTCATTCTGCTTTGGTAATGTTCAGCCCATAAAATTTAAAAAAAAATGCCATTCTAAAATTCCGAAACTTAGATAGCTGAGCTGGCCCTTCAAGTTCGCACCACGTGATTGTAATGTGTTCATGTCCAGTGTGTGAGAGAGAGAATGCGTGTGGTCAGAGTGAGCGTGCGTGTTGGGTTCAGTTCGCGGCGCATTGAGCCATGTCCAGAAAATGGGTAAAGCGCCTACGCAGCACAGTCACATTATACTTCGGAATTTAGAATTGCATTTATTTTTTTTTCAAATTTGGTGGGCTGAACATTTACAAAGCAGAGGGGGAGGAAGCCGGAGTACCCGGAGAGAACCGCCGACGATCGGCCCGAGTGAACGGTGCCACATACGAGAAGGAACAATTTTTTGCCCCGAGTGGGACTCGAACCCCTGACCTCTCGCATTGGTGACAATTAAGTCTCTTAACCACTACACCACCGACCGCCCCGTGAAGTTAAAATAAAAAGAAGTCTGTGACTATTTCTTGGCCAAAACGCTAATTAGAGTCTCGCCGTGATACGTCGAACGCTAGAGCCAAGTCTCAGACTAATCTAATCTCTTTTCAGCATCAGACGCAACTCGTCTAAACTTGCTTTTTGCGCTCTTTGCTTTCACTGGCAAACAGTGTGGTCCCTCGCTGAGTAGAAGATCTTCCGGCCGTTTGAAGTTTCGTTCGCGCAGTCAGTAGACGTCAGTGCATAGCATCCAGAGCTATATATTTATCATTAGGATAGAGTATATCGAGCATAAAGGCACACTTAGAATCTGCTGTACAAATGCAGCTGTTGAAAAAACAAAATGTTAGATGCGTACGTGCTGCATTTGCCGCAGGTATCAGGTATTGCAGGAAAAACACAGCTCGTAAATACACAAGTAACTGGCAAAACCGATTACCCAAAAAATCCCCAAACCACTTTACGTAACTGCTAATCACTGGAGCTCATGCACATGGACAGCCGATCGGGAACGGTCGGAAAGCAGTTTATACATCTGTCAAAAGGGACAGGCCTGTTCTGAAGTACCTGTCGCACAAAAGAACTGATCGATACTCTGTGTGTGCGTGTGTGTGTGTGTGTGTGTGTGTGTGCGTGCGTGCGTGCGTGCGTGCGTGCGTGTGCGTGTGTGTGTGTGTGTGTTTATTGTACCAGCGCCCTAATGAGGTCGTTTGTTTTTCTATGCAGTGAATGTAAAAGTAAAAGTATTTTTGCAAAAGAAACCACACACACACACACACACACACACACACACACACACACACACACACACACACACACACACCGCGGACGCACAGTGACTTATTGACACAAGTATTGACAAGTTTCATCAAAGGATTTTTTTTTTTGTGAAGCACCATTTTCACCAAAGCAGAAAGTGTACGTATTTAGAATTTCATCCCTAAAGTGTCTTAACTACTCATACATGTTTTTTGTTTTGTTTTTTTTCTCATTTATGTTTTTTTGAGAGGAACTTTTCTAATAGGCAAATTAATTGAACAACACAAAAGCAAACAGAAAGAAAATTCGACAGTTAACAGACAGGTCGATGCAAGAGACTTTGTCATAAAAGTTTATTTCTGAAAACAAACATTGATAACTTATAAGGACCGGCGTATTGCTTTTTTTTTCTTTTTTTTTTTTTCGTTTCACCGTGATGTGGTGACATCACTGACATACGTTTGGGAGCAATAAGAGGGATCTTTTTAAAATTAACGGAAATGGAGGGGTTGCGTTAGGGCATATGGGCTCGGGGGGTGGGGGGG